>JAQSVH010007460.1:0-12169 GCA_029448705.1 Adansonia digitata | reverse complement strand
GATTTTGGTCGGAGCCTAGTTGAGATTTTCGGTGAAGAAATGGCGGTCTTAAGTTATCATCATTTGTTGAATATCCACCTGCAAGTGTCAGCAAACAAGGTCATTATCACAAGGGGTGAAAAGAAAGATCGGCTTGCTCCTAGAATATTATCTTACACCAGTAGCTAGCGTCCTAATTTGGATTTCCTTTAAAATGGTTCTGTATTAGGAAGCAATTTTTTATATTGATCAGGAATTCAGGATAGTTGGATTTGGGTTGTACGTAGACATTGGACACAGCCACACTCTTCTGGTGTGTGTTCTTATTTTAATAATATTACTTTACTGTTTGATAGATATATTAACATGTTTCATGTATAAATTATATCTTATAGGGTTCATTAAAAAAATTCAATATAAATATAAATTTATTTACATCAAATAAATTTGTTTACTTTTTAAAATTTGAAAAAAAATTAGAATTTCTAAGACAAAATAATTTCATATAAACTTTTAATTCTTTTTTGTTAATTATCAAATTAATTTATTTAATGTAAATATTTTAATGAAATTAAATATCTTACTTATAAAAAAGATTTATTATAACAATTTAGAAAAAATTATTATAAGATACGTTAGCAGTATAAACAAGGTTAAAAAATTACCATATATCTTATTTATTTAATTTTTTTAAATATGCATTAAATGCATATGATAGTTTTTTAACTTGCCGTAAGCTAAAAAAAACTCCATTTCCAATATAATTGATAAAGAAGCAAAGGGTTTCTAAGTCTTCTATTCCTTCTTCATCCAACAGTAAAAAGAAAAAAAAAAGCCAAAAGACTCTAATTGTATTATGGAAAGGTCGGTCACTTCAAGAAGACTTGCAAGGAATTCTAAGCCTCAAAGGACAAGGGAGGGAAGGATTTTCTTTACGTTAAAGCTTGTTTAGTGGAAGATTCAAAAGACACTTAGGTCATTGATTCTAAAGCTAGTAATCATGTTTATGTTTTTTTACACAGGTTTAACAAAACAAAAAGTTTGCTTGACAAGAACCTCTTATTGAGAACCATAGTGGGAGCATAGCGTTAGCTAAACAGTGGAAGATATATATCTTTATTTTGATGAATTTAGATTTATTTTGTTAAAAGATTGATTTTATGTTCCTAGTTTTAAGAGAAACTTTATTTCGGTTGCTTGTTTAATTAAAGATTTTTATATTCAATTTTTTTAATCAAATTATGGCGATTCGTAACAACAAATCTTTTATTGGTTATAGGTGAATGGATGGTAATCTTTATTTGATCAAACCAAAGATGTACTCACTGTTCGACACTCAATTAACGAATAACTTTAAAAGGTTAAAAATTTCTCACCTTAACGAGGCATACTTTTGGCATTTAAGGCTTAGTCATATTAGTCAAGAAAGGATTCAAAGACTGGTGAATGATGATCGATTAGATTTCAAAACAAGGTATGTCTTCCCCAATCTGAATTTTGTCTTGCAGGTAAAATGACCAAGAGGTCTTTTGAAGCTAAAAACGCAAGGGCCCAATAACTTCTAGAAATTATTCACACTGATGTATACGACCCTACGAACGCCAAAGCACGAAGAAGATATAAGTACTGTGTATCATTCATAGATGACTACTCAAGGTTTAGATATGTGTACCTGATTCACTGCAAGAGCAAAACCTTCAATAAATTCAAAGAATAGCATGCCAAAGTGGAGAAGCAATCGGATAAATTCCTTAAGACACTTAAATTTGATTGAAGTAGTGAATACTTCTCTGATGAATTTCTAGGACACCTCGTAGAGAACAAAATTTTATCCTAATTGACTGGAACAAATACTCCATAATAAAATGGTGTAGCTAAAAGAAAGAATAAAACTTTACTATATATGGTACGATCCATGATGATTTATTTCGAAGTTACCATTATCTTTTTGGGGATATGCATTACAATTGACATGTTACATTCTGAACCAGGTTCAAACTAAGTCAGCTCCTAAGACTTTGTACGAGTTGCGGAAGGGCAAGAAACCTTCTCTTGGACATATGAGAATATAGGGGTGCCCAACACATGTATTGGATAAGGAAGCAGAGAGGTTGGAATCAAGTTTAGAATTGTCCATGTTTATGGGATATCCTAAGGGGACAAAGGAATAGCTATTTTATAACCTGAATAAAAAAAAAAGTCATTATATTAACCCATGTAACTTTCCTTGACAAGAGTTACGTGAATGACTTTAAGCCTCGAAGTACAGTGGTGCTTGAGGAACTGTCAAAAGATAAAATTGCTCGATAGATTTTGATCTTGGATCTTACTCCAAGTTCCCTAGAAAGATAAGTAAATGATCAACCACCTAAGGAGCTTTATTGTAATGGGGGTTTCTAGAAAACCTAATTTTTTTTCATGTATCATGGTGAGATTTATCAATCTGAGGCCATGGAACCTAAAGACGATCAGGTCACCTATGATGAAGCTATAAGTGATGTTAATGTAAAGCTCTAGCAAAAAGCTATGAACGCTAAGATGGATCCTATGAAATCTAACTTAGTTTGAGAGCTTGCAGACCTTCCTAAATAGGTAAAACCTATAAGATGTACGTGGGTTTACAAGAGAAAGAGGAATACTGAAAGGAAAGTCAAAACGTTTAAGCTAGATTGGTAATAAAGATACACATAAAAGGCTGACATTGACTGTGATGAGACCTTCACGCTTGTTGCGATGCTAAAGTTCATTTGCATTCTACTTTCCATCATTGTAGCTATCGATTATAAGATCTAGAAAATATACGTCAATATTGCACTCTTGAATGGCCATCTCGATGAGAGAATCTATATAATGCAGCTAGACGGTTTTATAGTAAAAGGCCAAGAAGCAAAAGTTTGCTAGTTGCTTAGATCCATTTATGGATTAAAACAACCCTTTGACTTATAAAACCAAAGGTTTGACCAAGCAATCAAGCTCTTTGGATTTAAGCAAAATGTTGATTAACCTTGTCTTTATAAACGTATTAAGGGGGCAAAGTGATCTTTCTAGTCTTATACATCTATGACATACTATTCATTGGGAATCTAGGGAACTTGTTACCAATCAAACTATAGTTGTCACTATAGTTTGAGATGAAGGATTTAGGAGAAGCTAACTATGTTCTAGGCATTCTTCTTTTTAAAGATTGAAAGAACATGATGATAGCTTTGTCTCAAGCTTCATATGTAAACAAAATTATTGAAAAGTATGCAATGCAAGATGCCAACAAATGATAACAACCCTTTATGGCAGGATTTAACTCTTTCATTGGATGATTGCCCTAAAATATCTGAAGAAAAAGAAGGCATAAAGAAAGTCTTTTATGCATTCACTGTGGGTAGTCTCATGTACGCTATGCTTTGCACATGTCCTAATATGTGTTATGTTTTTGGTAGTGTAAGTTGATATCAGTCGAATCCCAATAACAAGCATTGGCAAGCTGTTAAATATATACTCAAGTATCTTAAAAGAACGAGGAATTATATGTTGGTATATTTTGGAAAAGACCTAACATTCGTGAGGTGTATAGATTCAGACTTTCAAACTTGTTAGGACTCGAGGAAATCAACTTTAAGGTCTGTATTTGTCCTAGAAAGAGGTGCCATTATGTAGAGAAGTGTGAAACAAACTTGTGGTTGACTCCACGATGGAAGCTTAATATATGGCTGCCTTTTAAGCATCTAAAGAAGTGACTTAGCTTCGCAAGTTCCTTAGAGACCTTGAGGTGATTCTTGGTATGGATAAACCTTTTACACTTTATTATGATAATTGTGTTGCAACAACAAATACTAAGGAATCAAGACCACATAAAAGAATAAAACATATAGATATGAAATACAACATTCTAAGAGTTAGTCATGGAAGGAGTTGTTAATGTATGCAAGATTGCGTTTGAGGATAAATTTTCTAATCTTTTTACTAAAACTCTTATGGTTAAGAGTTTTGTAAGGCATTCGAAGGCATGAGGATGCATTTACTCCCTTAGGGCAAGTGAGAGAATAAAAGACATTTTGATGTATTTCATTTGTTTAAACTAATTATTCATATTTATATATTTGAGGTTTCATTATATCATTGCTATTCCATCCTCATTTAGATTTACACGTTAAAGTAAATGTAACGAATATGGCTTATTGAGTACTTGCGTTTATGCCGTTAAAATGTTGCATATAATGGACTTTATATACGAAAAGATAAAGTTTTGAGGTAACTAGTCTAAGTTGATAGTCCATAGTCTATAAGGTTAACATGAGCAATTAACCCACGTTAAGACTATTATGTCATCTAAATCTAATGGGGGAGATGTGATGTGCCATGCATGGTTGGTCTAAATTAATAGGTCCAAAGGAAAAAGGTTCGAGGATACAGGCCTAATCACACGATCTAGGGCTAAAAGAGTTAATTTGGTATATTATGTGCTCGATAAGAAGATTTTTGAAGATTTTAGAAGTTTTTTTAGCAAAGAAGTCAGTAGCAACCGAATTAGGTGAGTTTTGGCATGCTAGCTATTGTTTAATCCCCAAAGCTTTTAGTTTTTTTTTTTATGTTTTAGTTGACTTTATGTTTTAGGAAGGTTTTAATTCCATAGCTTACAAAGATTAATCCCATTGATTAATTAAGATTTAGTTTTCCTTTTCTTGTTAAGGCCCCTAGCCAAATTTTTTGCTAAAAATAGAAGACCTTATGCTTGTTTTTGAATCATTTTGAGTTGATTAATAAAACTAGTGATTATTTTCATTTTTTCCCTATCTAAGTCTTCTTGGTGGCGAGTTTGTTAGACTTACCTATTAGGTTCCTTATCCTTAAATGTGGTTTCTAACCCTTGTATTGATTGCAAAGAGGATTCTTATCAATCAATTCGAGGTTTACCCTTCTATCTTTTCAACTTTTAGATTTCAAGTTCTTATTTTTCTTTTTCTATTTTGGTTTGAAGTTGTTAAAACCCAAAAAAATTTGTTTCAATTGAATTTTATTTCAATAAGGTTTATCATTTTTGTATCATAGTAAAGGTTTTTAAAGTTTTAGAGTGATAAGCACCATTTTAAAAGGTAGTGAAACCCACACACCACCAAATTCGAGACTGCAACAAGGTATGATTTTTTAACAAGCTCGTTTTATAGCCTTTGGACATAATAACAAAGAGCTTTGTACATGCATGGATCAGCTTATGCATATGGTGGAAAGATTCATTGTGAATAAGCCACAATGCAATCTACCACAATGACAAAGGGTTAATCATGACAAGGGTGATGGGTATGTGATGATTTAGGCATAGAAAATGAACCTGAAGAAACACTAAGGTAACAATGGTACCAAGAACCTTTAATAATATCAAGATACATATTCCACCTTTTTGTCGAACAAGCTCCCCCAAGAGTACTTGGAATGGGTACAACATGTTGAAAAAGTTTTTAAGTGTCGAGACTACTCTGAGGCTAAGATGGCAAAACTCATAGCTTTAGAGTTTACTGATTATGCTAATTTATGGCGGGAGAATGTGAAGACACAAAAAAGGCATGAAGAAGAAATCCAGTCATAACATGGAAACTTATAAATAAGCCTATGGAAAAATGTTTTGCACCTTAATATTAGAAGTAAGAGCTATTTATTAAGTTGTAAACTTTACAACAATGAGCCTATTGTATTCAGGATTATGTTAAAGAATTTGATATGCTACTTATGCAGTGTGATTTGCAAAAGGCTCAAGAACAAACTATTGCAAGATTCATTAGTGGTTTGCATAAAAAGATTACAGATTCAGGGGAGTTACAACCGTATGCCATATTGGATGATGTGATTATGTTGGCTGTGAAAATTGAAAGATGGTACAAGAAAGGTACATCTAAGGTAAGTAAACCTTACACCTCATCCTCTTTTTCATTCTATATCTTCAAAATAGTTGCAAAACTAAAGAAAAGAAAGATCCTAACTAAGGTGGCTGTGGTTGACAAAGGGAAAAAGAAAGTTAAAAATTTTCAACTTTCAATAAGAAGCCATGACATCAAGTGTTTCAAATGCCTAGGGCTTAGGCACATAGCTTCTTAATGTTTTAACAAGAAGGTAAGTGAAGATGAATCAGATTTGGAAGTAGAAGTGAAAAAGAACAAGTTGCACATCTTGAGAAAAGAGAATTATTTGTTATTTAAGGCAATCTCGCCATACAAAAAAAATAGTAGGAGAATATCTTCCATACCTATTGTAACATTAATGCTAAGGTATATGGTTTAATAATTGATAGTGGAAGTTATGCTAATGTAGCCTCTACTGCATTAGTTACTAAATTAAACCTCACTACTACCAAGTATCTATGTCCTTATCATTTGCAATGGCTAAAAAATAAAGGAGACATAAAGGTTACAAAATAGTTGAATGTGCCATTTGCCATAGGAAAGTACAAGGATGAAGTGACATGTGATGTGGTATCAATGAGTGCTAGCCACATGCTTCTTAAAATATCTTTGTAGTTTGACCCAGAAGTTGTGCATCATGGGCATGCAAACACTTATTTTATTTCTAAGGATGGTAAATGTGTGTTGTTGACACCTCTAATTCCTTCCCAAGTAATACAATACTATAGTAAAGGAACAAAGGAGAACTTATTTACCAACAAGAGGGAGGTAAAACATGTTTTAATATCCAATGAGATTATTTACTTGTTGATAGATTTCAGGTAAAAATGGAGCTGTCCATCCAAAATTAAAAAAGATATCAGAGGAATTTTAGAATGATTTTCTAGAAGAACTTCTAAAAAAATTACCATTGATATGCGGAATAAAGCATCAAATTAATCTTATATCAGATTCAACTTTACCTAATAGGCCATCATATCGATACAGCCCGAAAAAAGCTAATAAGCTCAAATGGTAAGTAATGGAGTTGATGAAGAAGGGCTTTGTTAAAGAGTCTATGAGTTCATCTAGAATATCAGCTTTTTTAGAGCCTAGAAAGGATAGATCAATGCACATGCGTATAGATAGTTGAGCTACTAACAAGGTTACAGTTAAATACATCTATCTTATCCCACGGCTTGATGACATGTCAGACGAGTTGCATGGTTCCTCTATCTTTAAAATGATTGATCTTAAGAGTGGGTATCATCAAATTTCAATGAAGGAAAGTCACAAATGGAAAATAGTTTTTAAGATAACGTTTATGTTGTATGAATAGATAGTCATGCTCTTTGGCTTGTCCAATGCTCCTAGCACATTTATGTGGTTAATAAATCATGTTTTGCAAAAATTTATTAGTCATTTTATTGTTTATTTTGATGACATACGTTTATAGCATGAGTTTTAATGAACATATGGGCATTTTACATAGGTGTTTAGTGTGCTTAAGAAGAAAAATTTTATGCTAACCTTAAGAAGTGGACTTTTTTGCAATGGCCTTTTACTCATTCTTTGCTATGTTGTTTCCTAAAATGGAGTGAAGTCTGATGAAGATAAGGTTAGAGCTATCAAGGAGTGGTCGATTCCCGCTAACATTGCTGAAATCTAGAGTTTTCATGGCTTGGTGTCTTTCTATAGATGCTTTGTGAAAAATTTTAGTATAATTCTAGCTCTTTTAACTAAATGCAAAAAAAAGGAAAACAAGTTTAAGTGGACTAAGGCAGCATAGCAGAGTTTTGACTTGATTAAGAATAACCTAAGTTTGGCTCTCGTACTAGCATTACTTGATTTTTTCTAAAACCTTTGAAGTGGAGTGTGATGTGTCAAGAGATAGGGTTAAAATTGTTCTTAAACAAGATGAGTGTCTCATTGGCAATTTTAGCGAAAAGTTGAGTGGTTCTCATTTTAATTACTCAACCTATAATAAGGAGTTTTATGAGCTGATTAGGGCATTAAAAACTTACCAACATTAGTTATTGCTCAAGAAGTTCGTGGTTCTATAGATCACGGGTCATTGAAACATTTGAAAGGGCAAAGCAAGCTGAATAGGAGACATTCTAAATTGGTGGAGTTCTTGGAGATGTTTCCTTATATGATTAGGTATAAAAAGGGAATGTCAACATTTTAGCTGATGCACTTTCATAAAGGTATGCACTAATCTTTATGCTTAATACGAGATTAATGGGTTTTGATTTGATGATAGAGTTGTACAAAGAAGACCTACACTTTGCAAAGATTTATAAGGAGTGCATGAAGGGAGCAAATGAGGATTATTTTTAACATGGAGGATTTCTATTTAAGTCTGGCTGATAATGCCTTCTTTTTAGTTTGATTCAAGAGTTTTTGGTGCATGAAGCTCATAGTGGACATTTTGGCAAAAAAAAGACCTTAGAGGCATTAAAAGCCCACCTTTATTAGTCCACAATGAACCGAGATGTTTATAGAATTGTAGAAAGATGTGTCGTGTGCAAAAAGTTAAAAACAAAAGAGATGACACAAGGGTTGTACATGCTTTTACTTGTACTTAAACATCTCTAGGAACATTTAAGCATGGATTTTATTTTAGGTTTGCCTAAAACACCATAGGGAAATGATTTGGAATGGTTGTAATGGATCACTTTTTGAAGATGTCATACTCCATTCCATGCCACAAAATTATTGATATAAGCCATGTAGTTGATTTGTTCTCTAAGGAAATAGTTCATTTGGATGGGATTCCTAAGAGCGTTGTTTCTGATCATGATGCTAAATTTAAGCTATCTGTGGAAGACTTTATGGAAGAAGCTTGGAACCAAATTATTATTTAGTATACTTTTTCTTCCATAAACCGATGGGCAAATCGAGGTGGTGAATAAAACACTTTTAACTATGCTTAGGATAGTGGTGAATAAGAATCTGAAGAATTGGGATGATTGCTTTGCATATGTAAAGTTCGCTTACAATCATAGTGCACATAACGCTATTACGCATTCTCTTTTTGAGGTGGTCTATGGTTTCAACCCAACTACACCTCTTGATTTAACATTAATACCAATTAGCTAGAGCAGTTGTATAAATAGAGCTAAAAAGGCTTAAATGGTGAAGAAAACACACAAGGAAGTTAGAAAAAGGGATCTAAAAGAAGAATGAAGCTTATGTGAGATAAAAGAACAAAAAGAGAAAGCAAGTTCTATTCAAATCGAAAGATCTTATATGGATTCATCTTTCCAAGCAGAGGTTTCCTAATAAAGGAAGTCTAAGTTGATGCCATGAACTAGTGGTCTTTTTTGGGGTCTTGAGAAGGTAAATGACAACAGTTATAAGCTTGACTTACCCAAAGAATATAATGTGAGCACCACGTTCAATGTTTGAGATCTTATGCTCTATTTGGATGACATCTTGAATGATGAAGATAGTGTCAATTTAAGGGCAAATCCTTCTGAACAACGGGGAGATGATATGCCACATCATGGTTGGTCTGAATTAATAAGCTAAAGGAGGAAGAGTTTGAGTATACAGGCCTAAGCTTATGATTTAGGGTTAAAAGAGTCAATTTGGTATATTGTGTGCTCAACAAAGAAGGTCGTTGAAGATTCTAAAAGTCATTTTAAGCAAGGAAGTCAGCAGTAACCAAATTATGTGAGTTTTTGGTGTGCCAGCTATTACTTAATCCTCAAAGCTTTTAGTTTTCTTTTACGTTTTAGCTAACTTTGTGTTTTAGGAAAGGCCAGCTATTGCCTAATCCCTAAAGCTTTTAGTTTCTTTTTATGTTTTAGTTGACTTTGTTAACTTTGATTTCGATTTTGATATAACAAACAACTTAAGTTAAATTAATACTCAACTTGGTATTTATGTTTAAATTGAAAAGCATCTTGAAAAATACTAAGTTTGTAATTTGTCAAAAATTATATGCTCTAAAAAGTATATTTATACTTAGAATAATTCTTGAGATTTGTTTGAGTCAACAAAAATCATTTCACAAATATTTTTTAAGGTTAGTATCGATACAAAGAACAAATGTATAGATACAAGTATGAAGGTACCGATACAGCCTGCTTAATATCGATACTTACCCAATGAGTATTGATAATAAGGCTTGGCAGTAGCCAAGGTTTGTATGAAACCCTAAAATGGATCAATACAAGTGTGTATATATCAATACAGGCTACTTGTATCGATACTCACCCTATGATTATCGATACAAGGCTTGGCAGTAGCTAAGGTTTGGCTGAAACCCTCATATGTATCGATACAATGGTATCTGTATTGATACAACTTGCTTAGTATCAATACTCAGATCCCTGTGTCGATACAACAAGCTGTAACGGTCACTTTTTTATTTTTGTATTGATACTATTAGAATTGTATCAATACCATAGCGTGGGATTGAATGGAAACAAGCATTTATGAAGGCTACAGTAGCTCTCCAACCACCACCTTAAATGCCCAATGTCTATGAATCAATTTCTAGCTATAAATGGAGGTTCCAAATAGCTGAAGAAGTAGAGATATAGATTTCATTGAATCATTGAACAACAAAAGCTCAAAATCATCAAATTCTTTATTTCCACTTGTATCAAATTTATACTCTTCAAGTCTATTTGTATCTCATTCATCTTGTATTTAAATTCCAGCAAACATCTACCTATTAGAGGTTCAATTTGTTTGCAAAATATTTCTTTCATATCATAAAATGGGTTGTGTGAAAGTGAGTGAAAATATTTGAGAGTTTGGGGTATAATTCTCAAAGTAATTGAAAGGTTCTATCTAAGCCTTAAAAGATAGTTATGTAAGGTTATACCTTAGCCTTAAAGGTAGCAATTTTCGTAGTGATTGTGGGAATCACCTTTGCAAAAAAGTACCAAAAAGAGAGGACATAGGTGCCAAATTAAAGGACTGAACCTCTATACATCGATTGCTGGTTTTACTCTTCTTTATCTTATTTTTAATTTTCAATCTACTTCAAATTTATCAAGTTGTTATAGAACCAATTCACCCCTTTTGGGTTAAATCTCTCCTTTGAATCTAACAATTGGTATTAGAGCTTTAGTCTCTATTATAGGTCTCACAACCTTGAGAAAAAATCCTTGATAGCTCAAAAATGGAGAATGCAAACATTGTAATCAAAGCCTCAAGAAGCCCACAAGAGTTGAAAAGCCAAGATGAAGTTTGTCTCATGGCATTTAAGACAAATGCAAATGTTGTAGGACTTAAAGGGCATTCCATCATAAGACCTTCGCTCTTCAATGGTGACAACTACTCAGATTGGAAGACAAGAATGAGGCTTTTTATCCAAGCAAATGACTATGAAGTATGGAAAATCATCATTAATGTACCACTCATTCCAAAGAAGAGAGTCAGAGATTGCATTACGCTAAAGGAGAAAGAAGAATGGGATGAACATGACACCAAAATGGCACAATTAAATGCCAAGGCCATGTACACATTATTTTGTGCTCTTGGTCTAAGTGAGTACAATAAAGTCTCACTATATGACAATGCCAAGCAAGTTTGGGATAAGTTAGCAACCACACATAAAGGAACAAATCAAGTCAAAGAATCCAAAACAAGCATGCTCACAGTTGACTATGAATTGTTTAAGATGAAGACGGATGAAACCATCAAAGAAATGTCGAATAGGTTTACAGACATCATTAACGGGTTAAAGGCACTCGAAAAGACCTATCTAAATAAAGAGATGGTAAAGAAGCTACTTAATAGTCTTCCCAAGTCTTAGAAAGCAAAAGTGATAGCAATTGAAGAATCTAAAAATCCCAATACAGTCTCTTTGGATGAACTCATAGGTTCTTTTCTAACCTATGAAATGAAGATCAAGCACAGACAAGAACCATTAAAGAAGGCAAGTATTGCCTTTAAATCAACCACACCTACTGATGATGATGAAGAGCCCAAGGGAGATGAAGAAATAGCCATGTACGCTAAATGATTCAACAAATTTATGAGAATGAACAAAGCAAGAAGACCTCCTAGAAAAGAAATGATGAAGCGAGACTTAAGCAAGAAAGAGAAAGAATAAATTATTTGCTATGAATGCAAGAAATCGGGACATACCAAAATTTGAATGTCCAACGTGGAAGAAATCAAACTCGAAAAAGCAAAAGAAAAAGGCAATGGTGGCCATAAGGAGTGATAGTGACACTTCCGATAATGATGATGAGAAGGTGGCCAACCTATGTCTCATGGCTTATGATGAGCCCAAGGTATCTTCTAATGCTAATGCTTACTCATTTGATGAATTATAAGATGCATTTGATGAATTAGCA
>JAQSVH010007408.1:0-12175 GCA_029448705.1 Adansonia digitata | reverse complement strand
ATAATAATAATAATAATAATAATAATAATAATAAATTACATGATCAAAAGTTAGTAACAGCTTTGTAACGACTTTTAAGCGATGAAAACGAAAAAAGTAAACATGATTTTCACACCGTTTAAATGAAATTATTGATTTAATTATGTAGATATATTATTTTCATTTTATAATTTGTTGTTTTTGATAAATATTTTTCATTTAACTCTTGATTTAATTCAGTCATGGTTTTATAGTAATTATAAATAATTTAGGGTTATCATTAATGTAATATTAAAGTATGAGATTAGTTTGATTTAATTAAGGAGGATACTTAGAAGAGATAAGGTCATTAAGGTTCAAAACCTCCTTTTGCCCTTAGGCTTCCTCATATTCATGTGTATGTATAGACACACTGTTTTTCTTTTTGACATTGGCACAGCACAAGGCGTTATTCAAATCTAGCTTACATGACAAACCTTTGCAGTTTTGTACTTAAAGTTGTTTGTGGTGCATGCAGGACCTCTTTGGGCTGGTTTGCCTATGAGCCTGAGTGGTATGACATAAACAATATAAATTTTGCTCAGAGTGAGGCGCAATCTGTCTCTGTTTTTGTTCAATATCTTTCAAATGAGAGGGCAGATTCTCTGCAATCTGATTCCAAGGGCTGTGCACGTGAGAATGGGAACTCTTTGGTTGATGCAGTAAGTTGGTTATCTTTCAGCCACTGGGCTTTTCAAATGTTTCAACCTTGATTAAGACATTCTGTATCTGGATCGTATGTATATCTGTTGTCATAAGAATTTCATGAGCTGGTTCTGCTAGTTATTCCTAAAGTTAAACATTTGCAGAATGATCAATATCATCTGGTCTGGGGCCAGATGGACAATTATGCTGTGGGAAGAGAAAAACGAAAGCAGCTGCTTTTAATGCTGTGCCAACATGAATCTGATAGGCTTGAAGTTTGGGCGCAACCTGTTTCAAAGTATTTTCATTTTTCAGCGGAATATATTTCTTGATATTTTGGTCTTACTATATTTTTTGGGATCCTTTTGTTGCATTAATGTCTTCACCATTGTAGTAAACTTTTGTTCGTATTCATCTTTATATTCAGGGAAGGCATATCTTCTCGGCCCAAAATCAGGACAGACAAATGGATTGAATATGCCAGGACTGCTTTCTCAGTGGATCCTCGAATTGCTTTTTCCATAGCCTTAAGGTTTCCAACAAACACTATTCTGAAGGCTGAAATAACTCAGCGTATGCTTTGCTTACACAGAGTAGTTGGAATTGGAATGGCAAAGAGATGAGACTTCTAAACTACTGTGGGTATTAATTATTTAGGTGGTAAGGATATTGTTGTCATTATACTGAGAATTCTAGAAACACTCATGGATTTGTTCTTTCTGCTCTTCTACTTCCCATTTCTAATTTGTTTTAATCATGCCATCATGGCTTGATCTCAATTAATTTGCCTTTTGATTTATTGGCATTTCTCATGCAGTCACGTATATTGGACATCTGCTGTATACCTGAGGCATTGCCATATTTTGTCACCCCAAAAGCAGTTGATGAAAATTCAGCATTTTTGCAACAACTGCCTCACTGGGCTGCTTGTTCAATAGCACAAGCTCTCGAATTCCTTGCCTCTGTATGTAAGGGTCATCCACGTGTCATGGCTTATGTTCTAAGGGTTTTGGAGTCCTATCCTCCTGAACGTGTAACCTTCTTCATGCCACAACTTGTGCAAGCTCTGCGGTACGATGAAGGGGTGAGTGATCAATGAAGATATGGCTATTTCAAAATTACGCAGTGCTAATCAGATTAAGACTATTTTGGTGATGTTTGCAGAGGAGGTAAAAAATCAGAATCATACCAAATGCTAAATTTTGACAAATGCACAAAGCTGCTGTATCCACACTATGGTTAATTGCGGCCATAGAGGAAATGACATGTTGATTGATCACTTAGCACGAAGGATATATCATGCTCAAATTGATTTGAATTGCTCAGCACATTTGTCGAAATTTTGAAGTAGGGACTGCAACCTGTCAGTCTAACTAACCTAAGTATAACCACCAAGAAAATACACCTGTTTCCTATCCTATTGTCAGGTTAACTTCCTAGTATTGCACCTCAACAACAAACCACAAAATATATGATTTCAAATGATTAGAAGCTTGAGTCAATTGGACATAAAGTGTTTGATCATTGGGGTTGAAGGTTGGGCTGTCCTTGTCCCTAATTGCTAGAAGCGAACGTAAATTATCTTGTTGCTTACACCATCATACAGTGTTTTTCACTCTTAATTTTTGCTTTAATGATTCTTCATTTTTGCAGAGGTTAGTAGAAGGGTATTTGCTTAGAGCAGCTCAAAGAATTGACATATTTGCACATATTCTAATATGGCATCTGCAGGTGTGAAAATTCTATAATTTTCTTCAACTAGATAGTATGCTTTTTCAGTGAGTTTGTTAGGGAATATATGATCATCTTCACTTTCCATTATATCATTTTATGATTATGTGCAATTCCTGAGTCCTGACTTTGTAATGGCAGGGTGAGACGTGTGAACCGGTGAAAGATGCAAGTGGAAAGGTTTGTCCATTTCAGTGTTCTATTTTTCTTGAAAGCTTGTTGGAGCTTGCCTTAATGATTGTAAAGCAGAACTGTGCCTTGGCTTGTAAAAGCGACGGGGTTGTGGGCTAGAGGACTGACTGTGGATGACAACACAATCTGGTGTCATAAGCATCCTATTCTATATAATCTAAGAAGAAAATTGGAATGGAAAATTAGATAAAAGTACGATGGGGAACTAATTAAAAACACTTCTTTGTATAACATACTGGAAATTGACTATAAAAGGGGCTTTGCTGGAATGAGGAGAAGAAAGGAATTTTGCTAATTTGTTGATGACATGTATATACTGAATGGTAAAATTGCAGTCTAGCTTTAGACTAAAAGGAAATTTGATAATCCTTCAGACAAGAATAATGTTAGTGGCTCTGTTTATGAATTACCCTTTGCCTACTGTTGGTGCGAGGTTAATTGATTAACTCAAATTAGTATCAGTTCCCCACAAGTCTCCAATTTCCAATTAATTAAGGCTTTGTTGATCTTGCTTTTGCATTTTGCGTATTAGTTAAAAATTAAAAAATAATTCAATTGAGACATAAATTCTACTTAACTGTTGAAAAATCATGCATTTTGTTCTTTCACTTCTAATTTTATCTCTTCAACATGTCTTACTTCTAATATTTCAGAAGGAAAAAAAATGTAAAAGCATCAACCAAATGATACTTAAGTCTAGAACTGGTTGCTTCATGAGAATTATTGTCAGTCAAATAGGTTTTGATTGATTATGGCTGGTAAGAAGCCCTATAAATGGGTTGGATTGGAAGTTGATTAGTGGTTCAATAAGACTTAAGGGTGCAACATGGGTGAGCATTGCTTGATTATGTTAAGAGAATACCTTGCTATCCTGTAACTCATCTCAGATTGGAAAATGTTCTGATGGCACTGAGTTTTTGTTTGAGGTTTGGTTAATGTGATGGTTGAGGTACCATTATTTGGTTGGAAAACTTGTGAAGCATTTTGCTGTAGTCTTACATTCTCTGATCATTGATTTCTTTATGTTTTCTCATTCCAGAATAGTTCATTTCTAGCACTATTACCAATTGTTCGACAACATATTATCGATAGTTTCACACCCAAGGCCCGTGATTTGTTTCAAAGAGAATTTGATTTCTTTGACAAAGTTACATCCATTTCTGGTGTTCTATTTCCTCTTTCAAAGGAGGAACGCCGGGCTGGCATCCGGAGGTATATATCTCTATTTTTTAATGATTATGTTTTTGTCGCATCTGATTTTATCTTGCAGTTAAAATTCGTCATGACATATTACAGGGAGCTAGAGAAAATTCAAATGGACGGAGAGGACCTTTATTTGCCAACAGCTCCTAATAAGCTTGTTAGGGGTATTCAAGTTGATAGTGGAATACCCTTACAATCAGCAGCAAAAGTTCCTATCATGATTACATTTAATGTGGTTGATCAGGACGGGGACCAGAATGACATAAAGCCTCAGGCTTGTATTTTCAAGGTAAATTTGTGTTTGAGTTGGACAGAAAAGACGAGTTTGAATTGCCTAAATATCCTATCTTGGACCAATAATTTGGAAAAACCAGAAACTGAATATCCTTGGTTTAAGGATGTGTGAGTTTTGGATTTGATCTGGAACTTGATCTTTTGATTCTGCTGGAAGACGCTAAACCCAACACTCTTTTCTCATTAAGATTACGGTAGCATTTATGTACTTATTCACTCTCTGGTTATTGGATTTTCGGTTCCTAATATATGGTCCCAGATTGCAAAATTGTACTTGTTTAACTTTGTTTTGCTAGTTGTATTGTATGATCCTGATTTCTTGTATAAAGCTGTGTTGTCATTTTTATGTAATTGAATTTTTACTTAAGGTTGGAGACGATTGTCGACGAGATGTTCTTGCTCTTCAAGTGATAGCTCTTCCAAGAGACATGTTTACAGCGGTTGGACTTAATCTCTATTTATTTCCCTACGGTGTTCTCCCAACTAGCCCAGAGAGGGGTATAATTGAGGTGAGTATATCTTCTATTCTACTGAACTTTTGTGCTTATTATTCTTCTAATTCGGGTTTTTTCATTAAGCACATTAATACTGTAACAGTGGCTAAGGAATTGCTTTCTCCTGTGATTATCCTGGAAATCTCCCATCACTGAGGAGTTTCTCATTCTTGCATTTGCCGTCTTAGGAGCTTTTTATCATCACAACAAACATTGACCTTTTAAAAAGGTTTTGTGAAGTGAATTTGTGCATGTGTGATGTTGACGGGAAAAGATCTGGACAAACTGTTCCTAGGGTAGTGTGGTGAAGTCTTCAGTTAATAAGTTTTCTTTTTCTCCTTCTGCAGGTCGTGCCTAATTCTCGAAGCAGAAGCCAGATGGGTGAAACTAATGATGGTGGTTTGTATGAGATTTTTCAACAGGATTATGGGCCTGTTGGCTCTCCTAGCTTTGAAGCTGCACGCAGAAATTTTATAGTTAGCAGTGCAGGGTATGCTGTAGCAAGCCTTCTACTTCAACCAAAGGATCGACACAATGGCAACCTCCTTTTTGACGAGTATGGCTTTATTCTTGTTTCTTGACCTTAGAAATTGAAACCTGTGGTCGGTAGAATAGCTAAATTTAAAATTATTCATATATGAAAGCATGATAACCAGATTATTGATGGAACCTGGTTAGGTCCACAATTTGTTTGAAATCTTTATACTTCTCTTGGGAAAACTATGAACCAACTTTTGCACTAGCGAGGGGAACACATAATCATATTCATTAATTATAAACAAATATGAACCAAATCTGGTTTTGTCAGTTGATTTGCTTTTGGAAAACCCAAAAATTGCAGATCTTAAGAAGAAAGCACTTAGGATTAGCTTAAACAAAAACTATGAATAAAATGGACTAGTGAGTGGAACACATAATCACAAATGAATGAATTATAAACAAAAAAATTAATATATAAAATCTATTCTCAATTGATTTGCTTTTTTTGTAAAACCTGAGATCATGTATACCAAAAAGAAAACACTTCGGAATAGTGAATGGGTCTTTCACCCTGAAGCTGTTTGTTGGTCCTCAATACTATAAAAAGGGTTTCAGATTTAGGAGGCGACTAGACCTATTTACAATTATAACAAATCTATGCAGGTCAATTGATTAAGGCATCCAAAATAAGTTACAGGTCCTGTACTCAAATAAACAATCACATTTCAAATTTTCATTTGACCCCCCCCCCCCAAAAGTTGGAAAAAGAAAAAGAATGAAAAACACAATCATAGTGGTATGCATGTCAATGCAGTATGGGGAGGCTCGTTCATGTTGATTTTGGTTTCATCATGGAAACATCACCTGGTGGGAATATGCGGTTCGAGAGTGCACATTTCAAGTTGAGTCATGATATGACTCAATTACTAGACCCATCAGGGGTTATGAAAAGTGAAACTTGGGACCACTTTGTAAGGTAATTTACTTTTCTTGATTTTATCCTTCTATCTTGTCTGCGTACACCCTTTTTACTTACCCAAGTCATTTGAGTTGTTCTTTGTCAAATGTTCGCAGCTTGTGTGTGAAGGTATACCTTGCTGCCCGCCGCCATATGAATGGGATCATCAACACGGTGTTGCTTATGCTTGACAGTGGATTGCCTTGCTTCAGCAGAGGTGATCCCATTGGAAACCTTCGCAAGAGATTTCATCCCGAGATGAGCGACCGCGAGGCTGCCGATTTCATGAAAAATGTCTGAATCGATGCCTACAGCAAGTGGACGACTGCTGGCTATGACCTAATACAGTATCTGCAGCAAGGCATCGAGAAGTAAAAGTCACGGGAAATCATCGTTAAATGTATTTGATTGTTTGTAATATTATAATTAATTTTGTTTCCTCTATAGTTACTAAAAATTGTCTTTGAGGAAATTCCACCAAAGCAAATGCTAGCAAACATAGAAAACACCGAGTTGACGTTGAAGAGAGATTGTCAAAAGTCAAAATAGTTGAGTTCTTTGTAACCTAGTGGTGGGTCTTATAACATTTTATTAGGTTTGTAAAAATTACAGCCTTTGTAACTTCCATTTGTTAATGAGATTAAATGTGGGAATGAGGATGCCATGAGGTATAGGTGGTGTTTCGGGGTTGATCTGCCTCGGACCGAATAGATCAGCATCGATCTGGTCGAAACGAGACAGATCAGCGTTTATTCATCCGATCTGAAGCAGATCAACCCTGGACTAATTGATCAATAGGCGCTGTCCTGCCTCCCTTCTCCCTTCGCCCTTCCTTTTCCCCAATTCAAAGGACGAAAGGAGAGTAGATTTCCACCAAGACTGGATCTGGTCAGTGAAGTATATTGGGGAAAGCTATTCATTCTTTTAGCAGGTTGCTTCAAGTTAATCAGTTCTCTATGAACTCCAGCAATTCGCAAATGAGATTTAAATAAAAACAAAGTTTTCAGCCATATATATATATATATATCATTACTATGATGTACTATATATATATATATATATTCTTGATGATTATCGATAGCTTTGTTTTTCAGAATTTAGGGTAGATTGCAGGTATGTGTCGTTGGTGCAAAGGTTAACAATGCTATAAATTATAGATCTGCCTTATGAATTTTCAGTTCTATTGATGTCTTTGAAGGTTTATGGAAAAAGAGCACGATGTAGCCTTGAAGATGGCAACGGGCAAAGATTTTAAGACGCAATGTTTAAATAAGTAAAATATCTTTAAAAAAAAAAAAGAGAGAAAAAGCTTTGGGGCATAACACAGAATGAAACTAATGTGATATTAATTTTTGTGTATTTTCTTCCAATCGTTTAAACCTCGGTGTTGGTGATTGTTCATGCAAGTTAGAGGTGGAATGAAAAGACTCCGTAAACGTAATCAATGAATTGATATGCCTTTTATTTATTTATTATTTATTATTTTTTAATATATATATATATATATATTATCTCTTATTAATTATGTTTGTGAATTTTTCTATTATGTCCTTAATGTATGAAATAATTACTATTTATTTATTTTTATTATTTATTTTATGACTTAATAAAGTATTCAAAATAAGCATCAATCGAAGACTTCGCAGAAAAAAAAAAGCCTTTAAACCTTATAATTTAATCCAAGTAAGGTCTTTTACTTTTACTGTATTTAAATATACTTTTAATTCCTTAACTTTTATTTTTTTACTCAAATAAATTTTAATATTAATTTATATCTAAAAAAATTAATATAAAAATTTATTTGAATGTAAATTAAAAGATAAAAATTTATTTGAGATTTTAAGCAAAATAAAACCGTAAAAACTTATTTTAAGCAGAGTTATAAAAGTTTTTATTAATAGTTTAATCGTGAATTTTTTTAACTTAACATATGAATTCTAAAATTTACCACAAATCTTTTTTATAATTTTTTTAATATATTAAAAAAATTTATTATCTCATTATTTTATTCATAAAATTTAAAAATTTCATTAATAAATAAAATACTCTAGTGTAATTATTAATTAACCATGTACTGTTAGTTATTTAGTCTCGTTCTCTTTTTGGTAAAATAAGTGGCATGAAACAAGGAAGGAAGAAAATATTCTAGGGAACTTAAAACGGCAGGAACATTTGACTAACTGTTAAGAGAAAGAAAATTACTCCAATAAATAAATAATTAGTACAGATTTTTTAATTGTCTTTCTTTATTTTTAAAAAAAATTATTGTCTAAAGTGAGTCAATCAGCATTGCCAGTCCCACATCCTTCTTTTACCTCCTTTTTTTGCCCTTTAACAAAACAATATTTTACCACAAATTATCCTTTTTCTTTATTTATAATTTCTCAGTCAGTCTTACAGAAAAGAGACAACTTGTTACTGTATTTCCAGCACCAGGCTTTCATTTTTGTCAGAAATAAAGAATCAGACAAAACTAAAGCAGAAGAAAACAGAGCCCAAATGTGTGGTTTTTTCTTTTTTTTCGCTTCCAGTCACAGCATAAGCTTCCTCCATTCTCAGGTTCTCCTCTCTTTGCTGTCTGAGCAAAACTGAGAATATCTTTGCCCTGCATTTTGGCTGTGATTTAACGTTTCATTATGTTAATGGGTCTAATCTCATGTTATCTTATGTCCAAAGAGGCAAGTTTTCTTTCATTCTTCTTCTTCTTCATTTTTTTTTTCTATAATGTGTGCTTAATTCGGAGGTTTTCTAACATGGGTTCGGCTCATTCTCTCATGGTTTTGTAGCTATTGATTTGTTTTTGGCATCTTTAGTTGCAACTATAGTTCACTGGTCCTCAAAAGAAATTATTTTTGTTAACTTTGGTAAGATTACTTGGTTTATTACTTGATTTCTCGTCATAGTCCTTTTGGGGGTCTTCTTATGAATCTGATCTGCCTCCATGAATGAATTTTTTGCCTGTCTGTTGCTTTTGGTCTCTATACAAATGTGCATTTACTTGTTGCCTGAATGATCTACTCCTTTTAGTCCTTTGTAGTTTCAAAACCTGAAAAGCTAGAAATTTTTGTTTTCTTCAGTGAAGAAAATTCTATTTTGTTTTAAGTGCTGTCTCTGAAGAAAAGCAATTCTGAAATTTTAGTAGTTTGCTGTGGGATCTGGGGTTATAATTTTAGACCAATTGTGATAGTTGCATTGAAAACTCAGTATTAGATCTTATTAAACAATATTCTACAATGAGAATGAATTCTAGAATTAAAATCCTTTTTGCATTTTTTTGTAATTCTTTATGCATAATATATATATATATATATATGTATATAATCCTATATCGATCATTTGCAGGCCGGAGCTAGGTATTAACTGATTTTCCAGTATCACTGAAGATGCAACCAAAGCACGGCAGTCACTCTATTATGCCTTTTCGTTTCCGAGGAAATCCGGCTACTCACTTTTGCATGTTTCCGAAAGTAAAGTCAGCCGGCTGCAGTCCCGGCAATGCTTCTGTCTACCTAAATGTGTATGACTTGACGAATGCTAATGGCTATGTTTATTGGGCAGGTCTTGGTATCTTTCACTCTGGGGTGGAAGGTTAGATTAGTTTCTTCCTTGATCTATTGTCGTGAAAATTAAGCACATGGACATTTCCTTGGTGGAAAAATATTCTGATAATCTCCTAAAGTCATTGTGATAATTCGATAATTTCCCTTCTCATTCAGTTCCAACTTGAAAGATGTGCTATCATTGAATGCTGAGAGATGTCAGCAATTGATATTTCTTTTATTTTTCTTTCAAAAGTTTGAGATGGAAATGCAACTTAGATATTATTGAGCTTTTAGTTTTTGCTACAATGCTATCACATTAGCACTGAGGGAGCATAATTTTGTTGTCTACAGTTAGGCCGTATGTTAGAAAAATTAGCACAAGCCTACAATTTGTTCAGTCATAAATGCTCTTATGGATCCTCGGTAATTTCTGAAGTCTACATTCATCTTCTTTCGACTAATTATGATATGACAAGAAAACACTCTTTTATCCTTAGATCACAGGCTTATACTCCATTTCTCTCACCTATTTTACTTGCCCAGTTTCTCCAAGGATAACTTCCTGATTGCATTCACTGGGTGTCTAACAATAGGATACAACAAGCCTGTGGTTGTATTTCGTGGATGTACCAATAAATCTGCTTAAATAAAATTTTTGGTCATAAAGAAAAATATTTTAGCATTTTCTAAGATATTCTCCTGTCTCTTTTGACTTTCTCATGATGATGCAATTCTAAGGATCTTGCAAACAGTTTCTTATTATCCCTCTGCATGATTACAGTCCATGGTGTAGAGTATGCCTTTGGAGCCCATGACTACCCAACAAGTGGTGTGTTTGAGGTTGAACCTCGACAGTGCCCTGGCTTCAAGTTTAGGAAGTCAATTTTCATGGGGACGACATGCTTGGATCCTCTCCAGCTAAGAGAGTTCATGGAACGTCAATCCGCAAGTTACAACGGTGACACATACCACTTGATTTTTAAGAACTGCAACCATTTCTGTGAGGATATATGTTACAAGCTGACCGGGAACCGGATACCAAAATGGGTGAATCGACTTGCAAGAATTGGTATCATAACACATCTTGTTCTAAGTGCTATATGTATAACGTTGAGCTTAAAATTTTTTTAGGTCAACATTTCTTTATGACACGCATTGAAAGCTACTTCAACAAGACTTGAATGTATATGCATGTGTTTATGCTTTGATTAATCGAATTAAATGCAAATGAGTTTCACAGTTCAGTGGTTTCCTATGTCCTAGAGCATGAGGTATTTAATTGGCTTTCAATATACCTTATGCTGAAGTTATATAAATGTTGTTGCTAGAGATGATTTCCCTATCTAGATGATAAGAAAAGCAGAAGAATTACTTTCCCAGAAAGAATAAAGATTTGACAATTTAAAACAATGATTATTGGAGTTAAAGGCCTAAGCAACCTGTATTTTATATTATTGTCTTGGTCATCAGAAGCAAGCCTTCACGATGTCCTTTTCTCCTTTGTGTAGGTTCATTATGCAACTGCGTACTTCCTGAGGCTCTTAAAGCTTCTGCCGTGCACCATGACCCCAATTTCCAAGCTGACAGTGAAAAGAAGAGACTGAGAAGTGCCTTCAGTTGCTTATCATCAATCTCAATGCCCCAGAGGGAAGTATCGATGTCTTCACTCTTTTTGCACTCTCACTATAAAGGCTGTCTACCACCGTGGGAATTAAAGAGATCGAAAAGTTGCTCGTTGAAGCAACAGTGAGAAGGCTGTATTCTTTCTGTGTCTCTTTTCAACGGTAAAAAAGAATGTTGCTTGTCCTCCTCAAAGTTTTGAAGCATTGGAGTATGTCCGCACCTTTTGTCGGCCTAGTCACTTGAATGGGCAAAATCTGTACAAGTTTGTTCCTTTTGAATGTAAAAGGTGTAGGGTTTTGGCATGTTTTTTTTTCCCCCTGCTTTCCATAACCTGTGCTTGCGGAGTTGCTTGTTGTTGATGTTAAATGTAATCATGTCTGATTGATTCTAGCTTTGTAGATGTTGATATGAACCACCGAATTTGTTCCATACTGCCATTATTCTTTAGCTGCATAGCTGCCTTCATGTTCTAAAGTGTTTAGATATCTCATCCATTGTCTTCGACAAATACGACATTACTACATGTACCGGTTGTAGATGCTATTAATAACTTCCCAAGTGAATTAGGACAATCTGCTCTTTCATATTCTTTCCTTCTTTCCTGTTGTTTTCTTGTTCTCTGTTACGGTATATTCTTAGAATTAAGGAAAAACTGATAAAAACAGGTTCTGTCTTGGAATAAATGTTAACCCAAAAACCCTACAAGTATAAAATTGTTGCTGTATTCCTTTAAACTTGAGGATTCAGTTAGTATAATAATGGGTAAAGGAGATGGTTCCAATATTCAGCAAGAAAAGGTTGAGATCCTCCTAACCCTGATAGGGGAGCTATTACAGTTGAAAGCACATAAAATATCATCTGAAGGAGCAAAGGAACTAAAAGTGTTCATAGGTTTTTGTTTTTTAACTCGATGTACGGGCATGTAGAATGTGTTCAGCTAATGATGGAGTGGATTCCATTGATGGGGGGTTGAAGGGTCTTTTTCTCTTTTCTTT
>JAQSVH010007387.1:0-12176 GCA_029448705.1 Adansonia digitata | reverse complement strand
CAAATAGCATCTTCATCACAAAGTATAAGCTATTGAGATCCAAAACATAATTCATTAAATTGACTAACGAAGTTAGCCATGCAAGCTCAAAAGAAAATTTACTCAAAGCATGTATGATTTAAAGATCATTGGGATAAATAATTAAGCAAGATTATCTCATTTTCAGGTAATGAAATTATTAGATTTTAGGGGTTAATAAGAAAACATATATTTTTTGATATAATAGAAAAGCTAATAAAAAAAGAAGTGAAACATATGACACCTTTTTTAACTTGTAAAATCGAGGGAGAGAAATTGAGTAGAAACGGCCCGCTTTCACTCATTTACTCTTTGCCGATGATTGTGTTTTATTCTTCAAAGTTAATGTGCACTCTTGCAGAACCATTAAATCCATCCTCAACAAGTTCTGTGCTATATCAAGACAGATGCTTAACAAAAGGAAGTCGGAATTTTTTCTGAGTCCTAACTGCAAAACCAAGGCAAAGAAATGGTTTAGTGGAGTATTGGGAATTAAAACCACCAATGAATTTGGTAAATATTTGGGAATTGATTTTGGCAAGCTCAAATCCAATAAAGATTTCTTCCAAGCACTTTTAGGTAAGATTCAGAACAAGGTGCCTTGCTGGAAAACTGGCTGTCTCACCCAGGGAGAGAGACTTGACTCTAATCAGATCCACACTGAGCTCCCTCCCTATCTACACTCTAAACTGCTTCCGAGCTCCGAAATACATTTGCAAAAGGATTGATCCGACTGTAAACAGCTTCTAGTGGGGCCACAAGATGGAAGACAGGAAACTCCTTATGACAAGCTGGAAGACGCTCTGTCAAAGAATGGAAATGGGAGGCTTGGGATTCAGAAAGACAGAACTTTTGAACAAAGCTCTCTTACGTAAACAGGCATGGAGAATCCTGACGAATCAGCGAAAGAATGTGTCGCAAGCCTTGAAAGCAAAATATTGTAGAAAGGCATCTTTCGAAGATGTTAAATCAAAGCCTCAGGATTCCTGGATTGGGGAAAGTATCCTTACCGGCAGGGATGTGTGCCTTAAGGCACCGGATGTACAGGTACGAAGCGGGAATCATCCCAGGATCAACCAAGGCAAAATTTCCCCGTCTTTGGAGGATAGTGAGTGCAGACAAAATCAATTGAAGACGAATGCGATCATCCGTCCCATTCGAAAAACATGGCAAACTACTATTGCGCAGTTTTTACCTGATCCGGTCATAGCCCAAAGCTTTGAAGCGACGATCCTTCTCCTCCTTTGGAGGAGTTGATAATGTGGTATGGAAGTTAGACTTTAAAGGAGAATTTATTGTTAAATCTGCATACTGGGAACTTCTACAAGAGGAATACACTCAAGACTGCCCGAACAATGAGTCGAACGTTTGGGGGAAGTTATGGAAACTCAAATTGCCGTTCAAGATGAACCTGTTCTTGTGGAAAATTTTAAACAACTGCCTACCGGTGAGAGAACAGCTTCTGAAACGTAACATTCTAGTGCCCAGAATGTGTCCTTTATGTAATCAAGAAGAAGAAACTATTGACCACCTCTTTCTGCAATGCCAACTGGTAAGAGCAGTGTGGTTTGCATCGAACTTAACTCTCCGGATGAACACATGCAGAATGGGTACGCTAAGTAATTGGATCAAACAATGGATTTCATGTAAAGAGATTCTTGGATGGGATACGCAAGTCTTGGTCACCCAATCTGTCAGCATGCTTTGGGCCATATGGAAACACAGAAACGCATGTATTTTTAATGGAGCTTCACCAAATCCAACCAAGGTCCTCTTTTACTATAAAGCACAATGGTCAGGGATATTGGAAGCATTCTCCGCTCAAAACCAGAAAGATGTACAACGCCTGATGCCCCAGGTACACATATCAGAAAACGTGAGAAGTCTTCCTATACGGGACAAAAACAAATGGTTTATGTTTCTCAGCACACACAAAATTCCCAACCATGACTGGTTCGGTATTAGTGGATTTACTTCGGATCCGGTAGGAAACCTCATGGTTGTAGGACGAAGCATTGAAGCTTCCTCCGCTTGTCAGGCCAGAGTTATCCTCGTCAGAAAGGTAATGTATAAACTGTTTCTACTTAATGCTGACATAGTAGTCTGCAGGGATGTCAACAACAAACGGCAAAATATTATTCATGGAAGAACCGGGGTACACTGGGCGATGCAACCAGCTTTGGATGATGTCCTGCAAGTGGAGAACTCAGGCCTTCCGAGTGCAAGGGTGGCATTCATTTGCAGCAGAGGCTAAAAACATGGCGAAATCTGCGGCCTCCTCCCGATTCTCTTTTGGCTGGCCTCAAATCTCTTATTTGTTTATGGTTTATTTGCATCTTACCAAAAAATAAAAAAAGTTGAAACTTATTTAAAAAATAACATAAAATCAAACTAATTCAAATGTAGCAGGAATGAAGAGCGCCAAAGTGTTAAAATTTTTAATTTCAATTGGCATCACTCATAAAATATTGTAAAATCGAAGTGTAATAAAAACAAATTTAATGGTGAATCACGATAAATTTCACTATAAACCCCATTTTTTTTAATAATCTTTCACTTTGCAACTAATAGGTTATTTTTTTCTAAAGTTCATCTCATATTTTTAAGCATTTTGATAAAAATATTGAACTTAAAAATAAATTTTAATAAAGAATAAACTTATTTAAAAATAAATTGAACTTTAAACATAACATTTTTTTAATTTATTTCATCTTATTTTACTATTAATAATATAAATTTTTAAATAACTGTTTTAGAGAAATTAATTTTTTTTAGATAGATAATTTTTTCAAAAAAGATTGATTATTTTAATTTACAAAATTAAATTAATTTAAATAATACTTTTATAAAATTTAAATAATTATTTTATAATATTTCAACTCTGATCGAGTTTAAACTATTATGATACTTGTAGATATGAAAGTTAAATCCTACCCGAACCTGTGAATAGAATCACCAACAGCTAGGTTTTACTGGGTGACCCACTTGAAAATTGAAACCGTAAAATTGAAAGTACTTCTACCACTGTTTTTATTTTTATTTTTAAATCCTAATCATCATTAAGAATTGATTAAGAGGAAAAACAATAATAAGACAGATTAAATGTATACTAATACTGAGCTGAGCTGGTCCACGCCTCCACCAAATCCATTGCATTTGCTACGTCCCTTATCCTACCATAAACTCTGCAATCCAATTTTTGCCTTTCTTTTTTTTTTTCTCGCTCCCGAAAGTTCCCCAAATCACCAGAAAGAAAATTCCTTTGTTTATTATCTTTTATCTTTGTCCCTCACTGCACTTGAGATTTAGATTCTCCTTGGATTTATCCTTATCCGCTTTATTTGAAAATTGAAACTTCCCTATTTTCTCTCTCTGTTATCTTCTTACAGAATCCCTAAATTCCCGGGTTCTATTTTTCTTGTAAACCCGCGATCGTGAAAATGTCACTCTTATACTCGGTGATCTGTAAGTGTTCTTTCGTTACTTTCTGGGTTTTTTTTTTCCTTTTTTTTTAATGTTTTTATTCATGTAGTGAGAAAAATATTGAATTTATTTTTTGTTAAAAGAAATAAAAAATCACTGCTTTTGCGCTGAGTTTGCTTTACTTTGCTGCATATTACTTAGTCGTTTGAAAATAAGATTGTGTTTTGCCTCTTTGTTTTCTTGGGAAGTCTCTGAACTTTTCAATTTCTTGGAAGTAAATTTTATTGTAGGAGATTGTAATTTGTTTGTGGCCTTTAATTTCTTCAATAAAAAAACGATCAATGCTAATTATTTGAGTTGTTTTATCGCCATTTTGATGGAAAATTTTCCTTTATCAGTACTGTTGATCACTTGATTAAAAGAAAAAATAAATAAAAAGAGGAACCTTTACTTCTTTGTTTTATTTATTTGCATTTGAAGGAGGAAAAATGTTCAATGTGTCTGCTTTAACTTGTAAATTTACATATTGTGAGTTAACTCATTGTTGAAGAAAAACTTCTCTGGTTATGGCAAAACAAAAATGGAGTACTTTTAGGATTCTATTTCTCATGAAAGAACCCAATTTTAGTTGCATCCATCAAGCTCCTAGTGAAGGAGGTGTCTTGTCTTTTTCTTGCTCCTTAGCATTTAGCATGAAGTTTGTCATTATCCGTGTACCAAATTTCGTTTTCTTAGAAGAATTGAAGTTAACAATTCAGTTAAAACAACCGAGAACTGAGCAGCTTTTGTGACGAAAGAATTTTCAAGCTTCTTATTTCTCCCATTAATATGGACAAATCTGCTTTACATTGTAAAAAGTTTTCCCTCCACTCTTGTTTTTTTTTTTTTTTTGTTTGTTCTCAATCCTATAGGTTTGGTCTTGCATTTGGAAGCTGAAGCATTTTTTTTTTTCTTTTTATAAATCTGCAGCAAGCTTTACAAGCTTTTCTAGAATTCAGTAATCAGAAATACTTACATTGCAAGCATAATGGGTGCTGTTTGCTGCTGTCCATGTGGGGATGACTATGAAGAATATGCTTATCCTAGCAATTCAATATATAGGCACTGCGTCTGCCTAAGATTCTTCTTCTACCAGCTATTCACCGGGGTATGTCTCTTCTTATGTTGTGGTTATCTTCACAAAAGCAATGTGTTATTCTTCTTGGTTCACTTTCATTCTTATGCTGCCAACACATGCTCTTTAAATTTGTAAACACTGAAGGTATAAATCAGATATCAAGGCCACTTTGTTAATTACTCTGAGCCTCAATTTGCTTGAAATTTTCTGTTTAAGAAAGAAATTCATAAATCTTTTAAATACTCCTTGACAAAATTTTTCTGAAATTACAAACAAGTTCTTTAGAAGCTAAATTGACAGTAGAAAGATTCTAACTTTGTTTCTCTTGAAAGGCAAGTGCATTAGTTGTTTCGGTTTCACATTGTTATAAAATCCAATTTCTACCTGAGTTTAGTTTGATGAAATAACTTCTTAATTTGCCATTTCTTATTCCAACTGCAGTATGGTGCACTTTTTCATAGATTGGAAGGGAGGCCTGTATCATCCCAGATCCAAGGAGCTTCTCTCTCATCAACATCAATTGTTGCTACAATACCAGATAATTCAGCCAATGAAACTCATGTTCCAACTTCTAGACCTGTCCCCTATGGTACAGAGCAGAGGTATTCTCGTTTGCAGCGTGATGGCTTGGTCTCTAGGCGTGATAAGTCGGCAACACATTTTCAGGAAGAAATACAACCATTAAGAAGAAATATCAGCAGTTCTGGTGTGGAACCATTGGGTATTGAGAGGAAGTGGAATGGATTGGAGTCAGAAGAAGACTCTAAGGTTGCCCCTCCTGAGACATCAGAGAGGTCTTTGGATCCAAAAGCTGCATATGGACCTAACTATCTGCAGTTTTCATCTGAAGATGAAGATGTTTGTCCTACTTGTCTTGATGGTAATTTAGCTATTTATGCCTTTAAAGAAGGAAAAAAATGTTTTGTAGTTTACTTGTATGCTTGTTATTATTCAATATAGGTGGATGGTAAGCTTTTACCATGCAGCAGTTGTAATGGTTAGATTGAAAGAAGCAATTTGTTTCAGCATTTTAAAATCTTGGTTTTATTCTTACGAGTGATTAATTTCTTGCAGAATATACACCTGAAAATCCTAAAATCACGACACGCTGCTCACACCACTTTCATCTTGGTTGTATTTATGAATGGTTGGAAAGGAGTGAAAGTTGTCCAATATGTGGTAAGGTAGGTGCCAAACTACTCATTCTAAACTGCAGGTATATGCAGTCTCTGTAGTATAGTTTGCCCTATGGGCTCTTCGCCGTAAACTCTATAATATTATTAGCTAGAATCACTACCAAGATTGTTGATCGATTTTGCTTATTGGCTTGAGAAAATAGGAACCTACCAACTTATTTAAACATACCGGTGACATATATTTTTTGTTTAGCGTCTTCCTCTCCTTGGATTGATATTTTATAACAGATATTTTCTTTTCCAGATGTATTGGGCGTCTAATTTGATGTGTCACTTCTTTTTGTGGTTCAGGAGATGGAGTTTTGTGAAAGCCCTTAAGTCTACTTACATCTGATTTCAACGCAATAGAGCAAATAAATATAGAGCGGCAGGTAATATCATTATATATATGCTCTCTGATCTTTTATTAAAGAGTCATTACATGTATAGAAGCGTTTGTTCTTTTTAAGCCACCAGTGTACTACCTGGTAAGTTCTTCATACTCCTACTTAAATGCTCATGATGTTACATTCCATGTAAAAGAACTAATAATTTGTGTGAGGTTTTATTAACTACTTGGAAACATAAATTGTCATGGAATCAATGCGATGGCGTGTAACAATCAGTATCATGTATGGAATGTTACCTATGCTGAATGTGCTGATGGGACAGAAAGCATGACGATTAGTTGTGGGATAAAATAAAAGAAATTTAAACCTGTGTATGTTCTTCTGATGGCAATCAATATGTTCAACTTGAACATTTACTTGCTTGTGAATCTAGAGCTAGAAAACTATGGTTGCATGCAAGTCCTGGGTATTTAGGCTCTATGCACACACGCACGAGCACGCGCACACGCAAGCACGCGCGAGCACGCGCACACGCACGCACGCTCGCGCGCGGGCACACACACATTTATTGCAGGATAGGATGTAAGATATAACTATTTTTGGAAGGCAAAATTGTTTTATTGATAGGATGAATATGTACAGAAGCTCATAATTAACTGTTTCTTTGTCTAATATCTAAGAACTATGCTTGAAAGACAAAAGTTACGTGGCTGGAATTTAAGTGATCATTGTTGCAAGTTTTACATTTTCATACCTCGGATAGGATTATGCCATTCCATGTCAGAATAGTATATGTTTCAACTTAATTAAATTACAAAATTAGTTTCAAGACTTCGAACATTCTGCTTTTCTTCTTTCAAGAGACTTGAGTTAGCGCTGAAAAATCATTGGATTAAATTATATATCTAATTGAGAGTCGAAAAAAAAATCTAAATAAGTTTTTATTTATTCATTTTAGTGGCTAGATTTATCGAGTAAGTTTCATGGTTTTTTAACAAAATATTAGGTTAGTATATCCAAGATTCATATTTTCAATATACTTTTGTAATTAAAATTCCAAAGGCTCGAAGAGCTCATTTGAGCTTCAATTTGAGGAAGATGATAATTCCCGCTCAATATCCGAGCTTTTCTCGGTGATCCTAATTTATTTGGGCAAGGGTGCAGAATTAATCACGCAAAAATTAAATTGAACTCAAAACTTGTCTGATTTCGATTCGATAAAAAAATAGTTTCAAATCTATAAATTTGAATCCGGTATAATTTTATTAGATTTGGATTTGAAATCGTCTGAATTTGAAGCAAGTTAAAATAAAAATTTCAAATCCAAACTCGAAAATTGTAATAAGAGGGTTATATTTCTTTATAAAATCTAATAAAAAATTGTAAGTAGTCTAAATACAAACTCAATATGGATTCAAAAGATTTTAATTTTAAAAAATTAGAATATAAAAATATTTGAACTTGAAAATGATTCTGTTTCAAAGAAACTCAAAATACTTAAATTTAAATCCGTTTGAACTTACCATATTGACATCTCTGTACCAATTATCGTTGTACAGTTACACCAATGTGCCGAGAGCATATCAGTAAACTAAATGAAAAAACTGGATTAGCTGGTTGAAACGATTTAATCAAGAATAGAAGGTTAATTTATGCTGATGTTGTATATTATATTTGAATCGATTTAAAGTAATTCAATCAAGAAAATTGAGACTTTTATTTTTTTCAAAAATATTCTATTAATGATATGATTTGAATTCGTAACTTACAATTACATTAAATACTATATCATGAAATCAAAATGCATATTCTTGTATAGTAGTTACTATATTATTACTTATTCAATGGTAAAAGTATTCTTTTTACATTTAAAATATTTTAAATTAAATTATTTGTTAGATTAAACTGATAATAAAAAATTATACCTTCAATCCGATTCTTTTAACATTGGCCAAGAGCAAATTCCATTTTCCAAGATCTTTATCGGTGGTGGTACGGACTTTCAGCAGCAACTTTGAAAGAAAATATGACGTCCAAGCACCCTAATGAGATCTTTTAGCGCTCTCTTTATAACGTAGGACTCGAACGTCTGAGAAGTTTTGACTTTACCCAACATTTTGGACAACACCGGCTATCGGTTAATGAATCGACACATCAATGGGAGGCCACGGTAGGGCCAACATAAAACAGCTTCATTTAAATTACTTGCCGAGCCATCCACAAGTAGTAGTTGAAGAAGGCAGCTGGCACAAGTGGCGCTAGCCAGACGCCCATGAAAAGCCCCGAAAGAGGTAAAAAATTGTGTTTTATCACATTATTTCTGTTGTTAAAATCATAGCTTGAAAATCAAAATAAAATTGACGTTTTTACGGTTCACAAAAATGATTTTTGAGTAAAATCATTTTATTATTTTTATGTCTTTAAAATTTTATTATTTTAAATATATTTTTTTATAACTCAATTTTTAACAGTAATTTTTTACAATAATATTAAATATTTAAAAATTTAAAAATTATGTTTTGCACCACTTTTAATGCAATTTTTTTTTTCAATGACAATACTAAACTAGTCGAGTGGAATTTAAAATAAGTCAATGCTGTTATCGTCATCCTCAGATTTTAAGATTATTCAATATTCATCGCGTATAAGATCAGGAATTCAAGCACCTAGTGATAATTAAGACATTAAACATTTGAAGAACCAGTTAAAAGAATCAGATCATTCATTCTGTAACATAGAGGACATCCAGAACACAAATAATAACAATAATAATAGTAAGACATAAATAAAGGAAGCAGAATTAATAAGCTTGGAACTCATATTTTAGAACATTTGTTCGCTGCATTACAAAAATTATCCTTCCATCGAACTATAAAAATGTTATAGATGAGGGTTATCAAAGAACATATGTATGTAACCTAAACTGGGATGTTCTGTTGGGTTTCTCTGACCTCAAAAGTCTGTTCTGTCCTGTACTTGTGTCCATGTGCTGAATACAGGAAAATGCAGAAATTGATTAGGCAAATTATGAATTGCAAGCAGCCAGTAAAAGCGATCGAATTTCCCTGTGTTTCTTTTCTGATATAGCCAAGACTGCTATCGACTCTCTGGGTTCCTTCCTTCCTAGCAACGAAACAACCCGAGCCACCAGCTACAGCAGTCTATGCAGTGCCTATACTCTTTATTGCGATGGAAGCTTCCTCATAGAGGAATTCTATGGAAAATACTTCAGCTATACCCATCAGGCAGATTTTGGTCAACGAGTAGTACGCACTTAGATCAGGCAGAGGCGGAGGAGTTAGGAAACTAAATTCGCACCCGTTCTAGCCCCTTCGAAAACCTTTCAACAGCCCCAAGCCCAAACCAGGCCACAGATGAGATCCAAATAAACAGACCAATTCCTACTCAGTGAAGCTGTGAACATGCTACCACAAACGGTCCCTCCCCCCACAAATTGCGTTCCGATTCATGTGTATCAAAAAGCAATTTCTTTGCAGCTCGAAGCATGGCAATTTGCATGTACATAAAAAAAAATGATTAAAGTGTTGAAAAGGCAAGAACTGTGTTCCTGGATGAATGCAAAAAAGTGTTGAAAAGTACTTAGCTCCGATTAAAGATAAATGGTATAGTCAAGGGGTGTCTATTGTATCGGATGGTTAGATTACCATGAAGCATAGGCCATTAATTATTGTTCTAATAAGTTCAAGAGAATTAAAAACATTATTAGATGAAGTTATTTATATTGGTACTGGATATGGTTTAAGAGGTTTAAAAAGTGGCAGTGAAGCATTGTAAAATTGACTACACCAACTCATGCACCAGCATCCATTCTCATTTCTTTGGTGCTACGTTGGGGAAGAAAGCAGGCATCCGAGATGTCCAGATTTGATGAAGAATAAGGAAGTATATGAAAGAATTCAAAGGAAAGTCTAAGAAGCAGAGAAATCAGGTGTGTATCCAAATCTTAAAATGCTCTTCCATTAGTAAGAATCAAAAGCCAACATGCTCCAAGCACATTAAAGATGTGTTTCACATTATGGAGAGAAATGGTTATAAGAGGATTATGTGCTAATGGCATTCCATCAACGTGCTAAGAACGACTCATTTGCTAAAATGGTGACAGCCATTAACAATGGCCGTAAGAGTTATAAGGCCCCATCTTTTGAAAAGGCAAGAACTGTGCTCCTGGATGAATGCAAAAGAAGGGTTGAAATGGACTTAGTTTTGATGGTTTTGGAGGTTCAAAACGGTGGCAATGCAAGCATTATAAAAAAGACTGTACGACCTCATGCATCAGAATCCATCATCATTTCTTTGGTGCTACATTGGGGAAGAAAGCGGGCATTCAACAATGTCTAAAATTGATGAAGAATAGGGAAGTATATAAAAGAATTCGAAGGAAAGTCTAAGAAGTAGAGAAATCAGGTGTGTATCCAATCTTAAAATGCTCTTCCATTAGCAAGAATCAAAAGCCAACATGCTCCAACCCCATTGAAGACGCATTTCACAATATAGATAGAAATGATGTTGACTTGAAGGTTATGAGAGGATTATGTGCCACTGGCAAGCTAAGAAATCCTCATTTTGCTAAAATGGTTGCAGCCATTAACGATGGCCCTAAGGGTTATAAGCCCCATCTTTTGAAAAGGCTAGAACTGTGCTCCTGGATGAATGCAAAAGAAGTGTTGGAAAGGACTTAGTTTCGATTAAAGATACATGGTACAGTAAAGGAGTGTCTATTGCATCAGATGGTTGGACTAACGTGAAGCGTAGGCCACTAGTTAATGTTCTAGCTGTAAACAGTACAGGTGCAGTGTTTATGTATGCCGATGACATTTTTGGAATTGAAAAATCTTGTCATGCAATTGCTCAATATTTGCTCAAAGCTATAGTAAACACCTTATTTTGTCTAGGTCCCCTAATTGATTTTTTTTAGAGTTATCATAAATTCATGTGTATTTCTTAGCTTAGATCCTTTTGGACAAAGCATTGATGGTTTAAAGGTCCAATTTAGGCCTCGAATGGGTTAGGAGAATTGGTTCAATAGGAAAAGGCACTTGAGCTTTATCAAACAATTGAAGGGAAAAGTGTTGAATTTGGATAACTAAGACTCGGGTCACGAAAAATTGAGTACAAGGTAAGTTGACTCGTTTACGCCTCCTAAGTGAGATAGCATGATTATTGGAAATATTTGGAATCAAAATACATCTTGTTTAAAAGCCATATTCAAAATACAACTAAAAGTCAAAAGTCAACTGCATGACGAAAAGATTGACTTATAAATTTGTGAAGCTTAGGAACTTGGAATTCGAAATTGAATACATTATTATGAAGTTAAGCATGGAAGGAAGGACAAGAAAGTGAAGTCAAGGTTGGGTCATGATAGAACCTTAGGAAAATGATTTTCGACGGTTCAATCCGAGAGGTCTGGGATATAAAATCCTTAGTTTTAGGAATGATGTTGTTAACAGTATTTTAACTATAAGGAGGAACATCCAATTGCATTTTTGAACATACATATCAAGTCCAATTAGATCGATATAAAAAATGCACAAGCTTGGTTAAATTTCATCACATGGCCAAAATTAAGTCAACATGTGCCAAGATCTTAGTTGTAATTTTTTTTCAAATTCAAGGGCACTTAAGACATTTCATGCATGGTTGTTAGTAGTTAACAAAGGTAGTTAGAAGTGGTCGAGGGAGGTTGTTTAGTTGAAAAAAAATCTCTAAACTTATTTATGGATGTTTAATGAAAAGATGGCAACCAGCTTATAAATACTAGGTGAATAGCGCCACTTTCAACACACTCACTAACATTCAAAATTGTTAGATTGTGCTAGCCTAATAATCTTTAATTTCTTGGTGGAAAGCTTAGGAAAAATGCAACGAAAAGCTTTTAAGGTACAAATTTCTTACTCATCATTGCATTTTTCTTTTAAATCTTATGTTCAAGTTGATTGATATTATTTAGATCTAGCTTTTCCTCTTGGTTACATTCGGCTAAATGTAAAGGGATGCCTTGATCGATTAGTTTTAGTTTGATTATTGTCATAACGTGTCGAATGCGAATTTGACATGCTAGATTTAAACAAA
>JAQSVH010007386.1:0-72417 GCA_029448705.1 Adansonia digitata | reverse complement strand
TAAAAAAACATTTGAATATAAAAATATAGGATAGGAAGAGAAAATAATAAAGGAAAAAGGTGGGGAGGAAAAATAATGGAATCCTTGAGAATGAAGGCAAAATTCTTAAGAAAACTTCGGACAACAAGAATGTTTAGAGTACAAAGGTAGCAATCAAATCATGCATATATAGAATTTGTTGTAAATAAAAGGAGGCTTTACATTGATTCAGTAGGAAGTTAACGGCATTAATCGTTATTCACAATATATAATTTTTTATATATATATAATGGATAAATGGTAACAATTAATAAACTACCTTTTAATTTATGATAATCACGTATTTTTCTTTTATTTAATTTTTATTATACCAAAGATTTTTATATATTTTTTAATTTTGTTTGTAAAATTTCAAAATATTTAATGTATTAAATAATTTATATGTGTCAATAATGTATCATGAAAAGTTGGAGCAATCCTTTTTGTTATTGGGTAATGCATCTGTCTGACGGGTCATTTAATAATTACTACTTTGATTTACTACCTGAAAGTTAGGCTTTTTCTTTTGTTATTGGGTAATCCTTTCCAATAGTTTTCGCTTTTATATATCCATGGAAGATCTAACTGTAAAGCGTACTACCAGCAATTTCAATCCATGTAACATAGCATATATAGAAATAGTAGGGATAAAACCCTTAATTTCTACTAAAACTAATTTGTTTAATTTGTATGCAATTAATTCAATACCATGACTGCTGTGTTGGATGAAGCTTTTGTAGAATAAAATGGAAAATAAAAAAATAAAAAATATATATATTGCCTCATGTATAAGGAAGAAGATAATAAATTTTGTATTTGCCTCCAACACAAATGTGTTAGCGTCGATCATCTACTTAATTGCCGCTGAAGTCAGTAGCCAGGCAAAGCTGTCCAGCAGAGTACACTGTATTTCATACGAACACACAATTAATGCTTCTTCCTTGTATCCTACACTTTCGATATTATTATTAATACTCTTTAAAATAAAATAGTCTTTATCCAAAATCTACAACTACAAGTATCCAATTTCTTTCAAACTTTTCATTCATCAATCAACAAATTAACAATTAATACAGCTTCAGTTTCAGCTTCATTCACTCAGTTTCTTTATAATACCATCATTGTCTTGATTTTCTCTGGAGCAAAAATATGTCGAAAACGATGAAGCTTACTCGTTCTTTTCATGGAATTATTTTGATTCTCTTTGTCTTGCTATTAAGCATAAATTCAGCATCTGCAATTACAAAGTACAATGTGTTAAACTTTGGAGCTAAACCAAACGGCAAAACAGACTCCACCAAGGCTTTCCTGCAAGCATGGAAAGCAGCCTGTGGCTTAGCAGACTCAACCATGATATATGTACCGAAAGGGCGGTATTTGCTTGGTTCTATGGCTTTCCAAGGTGAATGCAAAAGCCCTCAAATCATTATAAGAATTGATGGCACCCTGGTCGCCCCTCTAGATTATCAAGTACTAGGCAAATCTACCGATTGGCTTAGCTTTGAAGGAGTCAATGGCGTTTCTATCGTTGGTGGTGCACTTGATGCCAAAGGACCATCTCTTTGGGCCTGCAAGGCTTCCCACACCAACTGTCCTTCCGGAGCCACGGTACTATTTTCAACATTCATTCTTCAATGGCAAGCTCTTTTTTTTTTTGTCATTTATGTTTCTGAGCTAAATATTAATAAGGGATTTAAATAGTAGTTGGTAATGTGATGTTATAGTCACTATTTTGTAGTTTTAGCTCTCTCTATTATTGACATTATTGCAATTGATTGCTATAGCATTCATTACGTTTGTAACAACTATGAACACAACCAGATCGAAAACACATTTTTTATTACAATTTAAATCACTTGCATTACTAATAATAATAAAAAAACCTTTCATCATTGTATATTATTATTAAGAACTTTATGTAAATTGACTTGGTAATTTTCATTTTTGTGTGAAAGCAGACATTAAGTTTTACCAACTCCAACAATATCAAGATCAGTAGATTAATGTCATTAAATAGCCAAATGTTTCACATTGTGATCAATGGATGCGAAAATGTGCACATCCAAGCCGTTAAGATCATCGCCGCAGGTAATAGTCCCAACAGTGATGGCATCCATGTCCAGTTATCCAAAAATGTGGAAATCATAAAGTGCTGTACTAAAACTGGAGATGATTGCATCTCGATTGGCCCTGGTACCAAGAATTTATGGATCGAACAAGTCACTTGTGGCCCCGGTCATGGCATAAGGTTTGATACAGTATTACATTTCATTTGTTACTTTTGCTAAAAATTGAAGGAATTTATTTGTTTTTCACTAAGTACTCTTTTTACTTTTTCAACCATTAGTTTTTTTAATTGATCTTGGTTTGTTTTTGATTAATTTGCACTTTTGCAGCATTGGAAGTTTAGGAAAAGATCTGAAAGAGGAAGGGGTCCAAAATGTTACGGTGAGAAATACAACTTTTTTTGGCACCCAAAATGGGTTGAGAATCAAGTCATGGGCGAGGCCTAGTAGTGGATTTGTTCAAGGGGTTCGATTTATGAATTCTTTGATGAGAAATGTGCAAAATCCTATTATAATTGATCAGAATTATTGCCCCTACAATCTAAATTGTCCTAATCAGGTAAAAAAAAAAAATCTCATTATAATAGTAATTTCAAATTTTTTAGATTGAAAAGTGTTGAACCATGCAGTCGTATAAAGAAACGTCCTCGATTTTTATTTATGTTTTATTTATGTCACTATAAGTGATTGGATTATCTTTGCTAATCTTTCCATTGATGTACATAGGTATCCGGAGTAAAAATTAAAGACATCATATACGAAAATATTCGAGGTACATCATCGACACCGATAGCTATAAAATTTAATTGTAGTACCAAAAATCCATGCACAGGAATAAGATTGCAAAATGTCAATCTGACATACTTGAAGAAAGCTGCTCAATCATCTTGTGACAATGTGCAAGGGAAAGCATTTGATTTAGTTCGACCCAACAATTGCTTTTAAATCTTGGAGATCAACAGAGGGAAAACATAATTTCTACTTTTTTTCCCTAGATTTATTTACTGGATGTAAATTATGTATTCTTTTTAATAATAAATAAAGTCATAAAATTTATTTGCTTGATTCTAACACAAAATCTAAATTAAGCAACGGTGATGAGATGCATGTCTTTTGATATTAAATATATTTTTATTCTTTAAAAAAAAAAATCTATTTTTCCAAGTCTATGAACCAATGTCTCCACCTAAGACAACTGAATTTAATTCATTCTATAAATTTTGCACCTATGCACCAAATTGGTCAATTTTTTTAGAAGGGATGACCAAGAGCCGGCCATTTGACAGGCGGGACGGGATGGTTCTGACAACGTTTGCTCCTCCGTCCAACTAATAAATTTATCATTTTGGCCTTCTAGATTTTTATACTTTACATATATATATATATATATATCCTTCTATTCATTTATACTGTATATAAAAATAAAAATTTCTGGCAATTGATCATGCTTAATGTGAGTTATACAAATTATTTCAGATAATTTACTAAAACATTGATGTTCATAATTAAAAATAATACTATTATTTAAAACATTAATGAAATAGGATGGAGTGGGACAAAACAAAAGGTGATGGATGTGACAATCATCCATTGAAGCTGGTTGGTATTTATATTTCAACGATGGAGCAAGATAGGATATTGCAAAGGCGGAGGGGGATGTGTATAAAAAGATCTACTTCTATCTCATTCTATTATCATCTCTTCCCCATGCTAATGTATATATATATATATATATAATTAATTATGGAGCCACAATTAAGCCAATGGGTTATTTGACCCTATTGAAATTTAAAAATTTTAAAAATATGTGAATAATTTTAGATAAAAAGTTTAAATTGATCACATTGATTTGAAGATACTAAGGGCCAATATGAAATACTAAAAAAGTTTTATTAAGAGTTACAAGGGACCATTATAAAAATCTCAAAATTAAAATGAAAATTCACAATTTTAATAATTAATAAATAATGAAATGGTCACAAGGCTTTGGTCAGTAAATGAAATATTGTTTTTTTTAACGTCAAATTGATAAAAAGAAAAGAGCTTGCCTTTTATACTTTTCTCATAAATTTAAAATGAAACAAATATAAAAGAACATTTTTGTATTTTCTATGTCATCAATTTATTAGAGAAGCTAAAACATAATAGAAACCAAAGAAGAGTAAAACACAGTAGAAACCTATAGAGAGAAAAAAAAAATGGGGGGAGAGACTCAAAAATATTTATGCAAGTGTTCATGGGTCGAGCAATCCAATCAAGTCTAAAGGTCTATCCAATATTTAGAGGGTTTGCGCAAAAATATTAGACTCAAAAAATAGACTTGGGAACAAGATAATGTTTGTTCCTTTGGCTTCAACATTTAAGGCTAAAGCTCGACAAGCCCCAAGCTATTTTATAATTATATAAAATATATTAATTTTATATTTTGATATATTAATTATGTAATTTTTATTATCTAAAGAATAAATATATATAATATATAGTATAAATATTAAAACATATGTTAAGCTATTTATATTTTAAAAGTTAATAAAAGAAAGTTATTAAATTACTAAAAATTAAATTTAAAAAATATTTTTTAAAAACTATAAGTTAGAAAAATAAAATATGGGCTGGTATAAACGAGTTTGGAATATCTATTTATAAATATGGACTGACTTGAGCAAAATTTAGCACCCATATATTGAAGCCCAAATTTATTTATTGAAATTTGAAATAAAGATTTTGAATTAGATTCGTTGCAAGAATCTTACACATGTAGGATTTAGTGGGAGCGAACATGAGTTATTAAAAGTTAATAAACATGTCTAGTGACAACAAGTTATAAACACTTGAATGTAATTTTGGAAAGGTTCCAAACTAAAGATTACATATTTATATCCATGAGCCATCAAATAAATCATTTCGTTTTAGGCTAGCAAAAATGATTACTTTTGGATCATTAGCTGTCAAGCAAATTAGTTGATTCTAATAGCTATAAGATAATTGAACCATATGAATGGAATCAAGGCCTCATTGAATCCAAATAGTTATTGACTAGATATATACGGATAAGCATATTCTTTACAGAAAACACTAAGTGTAATATGATTGTTTCAAGTGCAAGTGGGAGATGTTAGTGTGTGCCCTTGAATTAATCAGAATGGACATGCGATATACAGTCAATTAACTCATATTAGTTTCTAGCTTAAGGAACACAAGGTTTTCCTTTATGTTAGTAGCATAATTTACTATCATGAAACCATTTATTGGATGAAGTCCTTGGAACTTAAATGGCCTTCTAAAGGAATTGTAAAGTGTTACAATTATGAGATTCTTATGCATCAAAGCCAAGTTTCTTAAAATGTTATAGGTCATTGCATTATCAAAACAGGGCATTGGCAATGCTTAAAGACTAGCACATGTCATGCCTTCTTTCTTACAAAATAAGTAATCGATCTCATAAGTTGAAATGTATGAGATACTTGAAATGGCATGGGATTACTTATTTTGTGGAAACAAATTCACTAGATTTGGCTCGTATAAGAACTCTATTAGGTATTGGTCACTTAATTGTCTATGGAATATGTTCTTATATGCAGTCATGGAAGCATTCCTCAGACTTGGAATACTAGGTCATCTCATATGGGAAGCGTCATACTTAGAGATCATCAAGACAAGTCCACAAAAATGGATGCCAAAGGAAGGGTGGTTTTGGGAATGCCATGAAGCATATGGTAGATTATTGAGTGATCCCAAAAGGATTCACCACTCCTACTAACATTAGAGACGTATCTTGAAGTATGGTTAATTGGATTAGAAGTTTTTGGTTTGAGCACAATGAACTATGAGAATTGTTCCTTATAGATTTACGATCATTATAGACACTATATTTTATCCAAACCAACATCTAAGGCATCAAAGGTTATCATTTGAGGCATCAATAAACTCAAATGGGCAAGCATGGATCCATCTACCATCATTTATAGCTAAGATAAGGTGTTCGGAGAGCCAAGAATATGTAAAATTCACATATTTGCATGTTTGAATTGATACATAGCCTTCATGTATCAATATAAGGCTTCCTCATCATCAAAATTAAAAAAATTCAATGTTTATATTAATACAAAAAAAGCAATGCATCGATACATTTTCTCAGTGTATCGATACTGGGTTATGCCATTGAAAAAAAAAAGATTTTTGGCCAAAACTATTGATACATAATTGGATGTATTGATACAATCATGGAATGTATCGATACATCCATCAATGTATCTATACATTCTGGAAAAATTGCTAATTGTATCAATACATTATGCAATGTATCAATACACTCTATATATTTTGCCTATTTCATGGCATTTTTCACTCTTTTGCATCATTACATTAAAACACAAATTTTGGCTACGATTTTAGGCCAAAAAATCCTCCAATTTCAAATTAAATTTCATGGAAAATATGTGAATTTTATTTTGGTCCTTAAGGATTGGGTTATGACATTTTTAAAAGGTCTATCACGTTTAAGATAAGGACATTTCATGTTATAATTTGATTTATTAAAGGGCTAGATTAGAATTACTCAATGTACCAACCCTTGCATGGCTTTTTTTAGCTACAAGAATAGTACATTAGCCAATAAATTTTGAAAGTTAATGCGTGGTACAATGACTTATCAAATTATGCATGAAAATGTCCCAAATGCCTACTTTATTAGGTTATTCCAATGGTTGAAATCAAATGCTATATAAATGTTATTTTCATGCTTAGTCAATACAACTTTTTACATATCCTTACATACTCTCCTTAGCCACAAATCTTCACCATAGTTTCCTATGGTAGCCATAAAAACCCTCTATTCCATTTATTTCTCTTCTCCAAAACCTCGTCCGTTGATAGTATAACACGTAAGCTCATTCTTGGCCAACCTTTCTTGCTAATCTATAGCAAAGGAAATGAGGAAAGTGAGAAAGAAACTTATTGAAAGCTTGGATTTTTTGCTCAAACAACAAAGGAAAAGTTTGAATCTTGTTGATATACTTCCTAACCTTTCTCTATTTATTTTCTCTCTTTCTTTGCATCATTTCATTCTAATGAATCATTTTTCTGAAAGCCATAACCTTGTTCTAAGATTTTCATGCATTTTATGGCCTTGGTTGTAATAGTGTTTAGGTTTTTTTGGATGCTTTTTTGATGCATTGATATGGTTCTTTTCTGATGACCATGTTTTTGTGCTTTGTTTGCCTTGAAATCATGTCTTGATGATATCTTGAAAATACTAGCATGCTTTTTCTTGTATAAATATATCCATATTATCTTTTATGTCATGATTTTTGGTGTCACTCAGAAACTAACATATTCATGAATCTTTTTGTTCATTTTCTTACATTTCATCATCTTTCCATAAATAAAATGCCATATTTGATTGACTAAGCATGTTCTATGTGTGTGTTGTCATGAATGCCATAGTTTTTATAAAACCCTGAAGATCATGTTACCTTCAATAAATGGAGATTAATATTGATTTAGTGTTTTCTATCAATTGGTCTTCCAATCTTAGGGATAAATCCAGCTTTTCATGTTTGGATTCAAAGTACAATAACGCTAAGTATTCTGATTTTCAAAAACAAAATGTCTTTTTATTTTTCTTAAGTTGTTTGTTCTTTAATCTTTGTTTAAAGTTTGTTGCTTATGACATGGTTAATACGCTATCTCATCATCCCAAACTACTCTATCATTATGTAAATGAGCTTGTGAAGCTACTGCCATTCACTCTCTTTTGTCACAGATATTCAATTATCTATAACCTAAGTGCTATAGGAAATTCGAAAAATTGAAGATTCCCCTATTTTAGCACTAGCATCATAGTGACTCTAGCTTGAAATATCATTTTCGAACCTTAAACAATTTTTATAAATTTTAATGGTATTTTTCCTTAAAAGTCTTCGAATTACCTTTCCAACCATAACTTGTTTACCCTCGAATCATTCTAGGTGAAGGAATTATGATTTTCTGAACCTTCACTATTTAGAACCCCTGAAATCAGCTATCAACATTCTATTTGGGTCATTTCGACACCTTAAATGATTTTTCTAGAATTTTAGAATATTTTTCCTAAAAAAATACATGAAATTCTATTTTTGGAAAGGTATCTTTTGTAATTAAGTGATTTTGAATGTTTCCAAAATGATTTTTCAAACATTGTTACAACTTTTCCCTGGTATGTGTCACTAGTTCAAAATCGAACCTAATTTCAAAAGTTATTTCCTCCTAGAAAGCAATTTTCTAGGATTTTATAAATATTTTTATGTTAATATTTTCGAGTTACCTTTCCAACGGTACCTCACTCGACACCTAAAACCTTTGGATCAGTCCGAAATAAAATCACGAAAGGGAAAGTGCGACAATGTCCCCTATTTTTAGCATTAATCAACGTTAATTGATTTTTCCCAAATTCTTTCTCTAAGGAATTCGAATACCTCTAAGTGAGTCTAATAAACCCCATCGAGTCTAAAAACATATTTCAGCCCCTTTAGGCTTAGATCAAGACACGAGTATATTTCAAATTTCATTATCCTTACTTTTATTAATTTCTACTTCTTTATATAAAAACTCATCGATCTTTGTCAAAAACTATCAAAAATGTCATTTTTGTCAAAAAATAGTCAAATCCTTGTCAATTAAGGTCTTTTAATCTTGGTTTTTTCAAAATTTTCATGAAAAAAATTTTAGTCTCGTGGATTTCTCTGAATCTTTCAAAATCCAATCTCGATTTTCATGCCTCAACTAACTAACGAATCCAAACGCACATAAAAAATTGTTAACTTGGTCATTTCAAGATAAGAAATGAGAATTATGAGATACATCTTGATCGATCCGCCTTTTTTCTCTTTTGTGTGATTTATGTTACGCAATATTATCTAATTTTTCCTATTTGTCACAAACATATTTCTCTTCCTGGTGTTCATTTTGCATTCATATTTCCAAATAATTTTCAAAAATAAAAAAGGTAATGTTTCATGTTAGTATCCCCCTAATGCTTGACACAAAATATTTGGTTTTCGAAGTTAAATTTAGAGATCATTTTTGTGGAAAAATCTCTATGTTTCCTAGCTCTATGGGATGCATATGGAATTAAAATTTTCACTAAAACTTGGACATGTTAGTTTATACAAATTCATGTATAAAAAGGGATTATGTTGAAAATAATGACAAGTCAAAATCAAGTAAACTGAAATCAATATAAGACATGGCTAGATGGTACTAATTTAAGATGCTGTAGGGGTGCTAATCTTTCCCTATAGTAATTGACTCCTAAAACCAACCATCGAATCTATGGACCATATAGACATCAAAATTTTTCTTGGAGTTTTGTAACTTAAAGTACTAATTTTTATAAGCATTTGATCATAACTAGGCCAAATGATCAAACGTGATCCAAGTGTTGGCCACTTTCTGGTGGCCACCTAAGACCAGTTAGATGAGCAATTCGTCCAATGGTTTTCCTCAATGGTCAAGAGCTGAGAATCCATACTTTTTAGCCCCTATGACATAAAGAAAAGAGTCTTGGTCAAGCAAACATTTCCTTGCCAAGAATTTTATCATTCCTCTTATATATTAAGTCGTGTGTGCTTCCCACTTTGCTAAAATTTGGAGGGTGTAGTGATAGCTTGGCATATCCACTAGGGACAAATTTAAAGAGTCAAGCCTGAAACTAGTTGTGTCTTACTCTGTTCTTGGTTCCCTCAATTTTTGGTCATTATTTAACTATAATCCCCCTTCATTTTCTGTATTAATCTTTTACTTGTTGTGACTTTTTTCTTGGCTAGAATTTGTCTTGTTCCTGAATAAATGTCAAATTTGATAAGTGGTAACAAAGGGTAAACAAAAGGTTTGATTTGTTTCCCCAGCACACATTATGCAATTGCATTTTCATTAGGCTCTTACCTAACTCAATGGTGGGAGATTAAGGTCCTAAATGTTAGGAAAAAGTGAGCTATCTCCATTGGTGAGCAATCCTTCGTATAGTCATAGCAAGAACTTCCAGTATGTATATTACCTATGACTTTTATGAGTAGCCTTTTGCATTAGCATAAGAAAGTACATCCATCAAATCAAACCCATTTTGTCGAGCTATGGTAGGCCTAGGATCAATGTTTTTCGACTATCTTTATCATATGGAAAAATGATTCGAATGCCAATTTAGAAGTCAACTCAAGCCTTATATGGTAAGCCTTATGAGCCAAACCATGTCAAACTATATCTATAGGCTGCTAAAATGACCTAAAGAATACAAATACTTAAGGAAACACTGCTTACCTTTAATCCTATGTCCCATAGTTACATCTAATGAAAATAAGAAGACTTTTAATCTTATGTCCCAAAGAATAAGAAGACCTGGTGAAAGAACATTATCGCCCACATTTGTTATTTCATGCCATAAGAGACATCTCACATCTTATTTCTTTATTAAGGCATATCATTATTCCATTCGATTGATGACTAATCTTTGTCAATAAATAAATGGTGGCAAATAAATATCATCAGTCATAATCCTAGTCAGGCTCCATATCACCTTGGAAAGAGTTATGTTTAAACCAATGAATAGTTATGCTATTTGAGTGACAGCTTAACACATACTTATCATTAGATGCTGATGAATGAACATCACTGCCTAACTAGTTAGTTTTATCCCTAAGAGGTGTCATATTATCTTGATAAAGGCGAAACCTTAACTGAGTAAGTTGCTATGCTACCCATATGTGCTTAGCTTGTCATGATACTTATAATTTCCATGTCTATCCCTAGGTAATGTAATGCCTATTGTCAAGCATATTTTGTGATTTATTTTCATCCCTATTCTTTTATTCGTTATTCTTGTCAATATTATTTTATATCGTCGCTAACCTATTGCTCCTTTTGATTACAGCATGCATCATATCATCATAATTATCTTTAGGAGACACTTGGTTAAGGGTTCAGTGTTTAACAAGGGGCATCTATCATATAGCAACAACCAACTTCAGTTCTTTAGTGTTTTGAGAAAGTCAAAGAATTAGGTTGTCTTGCAAACCAATTGTCTCTCATGCATTTACATAGCTAACTTATTTATTTTATTACTCATTTATCCATGTCAATAATTGCATTCCTTGTCATGACTCCATATTGATCATCATTTTATCATTAATCATAAAAAAACTCATTATAAAGTCTAATACAGGAATGGTCATAAAAGTATAAGGGATTTTAAAATTAGATAGAGAACACGGAACTGATCACTCTACACTAACATAATACTTGCCATCCTAGAAAAGCCATGGAAAGCGATCATCAATCACACATCGAACAACTTAAATTAATGTACAAAGAGTCCCAAGATCAAATGTTCCATCATTAAGATGAAATGCAAGCTCATATCATGAAACTCATGGAGATATTACCTCCTCCATGAAATATAAAGGGCAAGCCAGTACCTTCGACATAAGAAAAAAATGGCTAACCTGGAGAACTACCTTATTGGTAGTACTGAGCTACCTAAAAAAAGGCTAACCATAAACATCAGCCTAATAAAATGTTAGCCTCGTCGATTGATTCTTTTTCATAAACCTAGAAAAGAAGGCTATTGAAAACTTTAAATAATACGCCTAACATTGAGGGAATGAGGCCGTCTTGGTTCAGCCCCTTTTGACTGAAAAAATGACTATAGCATTCATTAATACCCTACATACCCTTTACTACAACAAATTAGTAAGGAATACCAATAAGAAATTTACCAACTTGGTTTTATTCTATTAAATGATCGACGCTACAATCAAAAGTGGCAGAATCTCAAAAGGTGAATTATTTGGATTGGGTAAGAAGTTGACCACCAATAAGAAAAAGAAAGGTGAAGTAAATGTCATAAGCTAAGCCAACTTGTCCTATCCAAATCAATATCTAAGGACCAGTTTATACTACCCAGGCATGTCCTACTTAAATCCAGTCATGATTCCCGATGCTCTTTAACTAGTCTAAGCTTCAACCTATAATCAGTATTTTGCTATGCCATTAAAATCTCAATCAAATAATCAACCTTTTACCCATCGACATCTCAATGCCCCTATTAACAATGCTTAAAATAATTAGGGGGTAAACCCTCAGGACAACAGTTTGACTTCATTCCTATGACTTACAAAATGCTTTACCAAATGTTACCATAAGGACACTTAATTGCTTTTGTTTATGGTTCTGGAAAGAAACCTCATACTTTTAATCGTATGACACTAATACCTATTGTGACTATTACTCTAGGCTATTAAGGCATGCCACCAAAAGTTTGTTATACTTTAAGCAAAGGGTATAGAGCCTCATTAACTCAAAGTTCCTATAATTTGCGACAAATTAAGGACCAAATATCATTATAAATCCTTTGCCCAATCATGCAAAACCAGCAGTGAACATGATTATTGTCGAAGATGATTATGAAGCCAAGAAAAGCATAAAAGAAGTCATATGCCAATAGGCTAGTTTAGCAAATTCTAGTAGAAGCAGAAATAATTAATGGGTTGAAAAGTTAAAAGAGGAATCAATTAATTTTGTAAGTTCTATACCATTCGCAGTCATATTCTTCAAACATGCAAAGAATTCCATGCAATTGTCCAAAGAATAATGAATGAAGGCAGAATTGAGTTTTATGATAAGAAGCAAGCATCCTCTACTGAGTCAATGAAAGTGGTTGGAGAGGAAACAGCGTAACTTTCTTACAGGATAGGTTGACCTTTCATTGTTTACAGTGTACAATCAAACTTCAGGGCAAGTTCTTTAGCATCAATGTCGAATACGATCATAGAAGCCCTAGCTTTCTTCTTGTACAATCAAAAGGCTATCCCTTGGAACTACTAGGGTTGAACCATGATGATCGTTCAGCTCATTCAGTTGATCACTATTGCAGATCTATCAAAAGTAAGTCTTTTCACCCGCAATGATAAATGCTATACTCCCCCAGCTCAAAAGAGTTAGAAAAATGATGCCACCCTGACAAGTAATAAACCTAAAGCCAAGATGAAGGACCTTGAATCTAGAAAAGTCAAAGAAGTAGTGAATGAAAAAGAAGCTACTAAATTTTTGAAATTCATTAAGCACAGCAAGTACAATATTGTTGACCAATGGAGAAAGCAATCAACTAAAATCTCTATGCTATCCCTACTTCTTAATTCGAGGTTCATTGAAATGATTTCCTTAAGGTGTTGAATCGGGCATATATGGCATTAAACATTTTAGTAGACAATATGGATCATCTAGTGAACAATATTACTACTAATAACTACATTTCATACATTAAAGATGCTTTCCCGTTTGGAGGTACGGTTAACTATAGGGCCTTGTATGTCACCATGCATTGCAAATGTTGTATTTTACCTAAAGACCTCGTAGATAATGATTTTACTTTGAATATCATACCCTTGGCAACCCTAAAAAAGCTTTCCATCAATACTATCAAACATTGCTACATGATAGTGCGAGCATTCGATGAGACTTGTTATGGAGTCAATGAGAATATCACTATCTTGCTTTAGATAAGCCTGTGCACTTACAAAATTGATTTTCAAGTAATGACATCACTCTATCATACAATTACCTATTGGGGAAGCCTTAGATACAGCCAAGATACCTAGTATTGGGTCGAAGAAGAAATGATTGCTTTTATTTTTACTGATTTTATTTAGATCAAGCCGGATGAAGATACCCTTGAACCATCCTTCTAGTCATTTGAGTTTGTGAATGCCATATTCATAAGGGAAAACCCATCACTAGTTGAGCTTGGCTATTGAAGAATACCTGTATAGGTTTAAAGCTGACTGTCAGTAAATGTTGCTTGGCTAGAAAAGGGCTTGGTAAGCATTTGTAAGGCATAGCCAAAGCTTTGAGAGTTATCTAGCAAATTGACAAAAAGGGTTAGGATTCATGTCCAAGAAAGCTAGAAATAAAAGGTTAGCTTGTCTGTTGGGTTTGGAATTAGGATTAAAACTGATGGTGTTCCTATTAGTACATAAAACTTTCTATCCGAGAGGACACATGGATCCAAATCAATTAAAGGAGATAAAAGTCAATGACATTGTGGTCATTTTGAATCGGCCATTCAATAACTTCCATGTCAATGCCTGCGACGATTAATGAAGACCATAAAAGCTAAACAATGAGACTCATTTTTAGCTTACCAAAGTCTATGCTTGACAATGGGGCCATATGGAAAACCCTCGTACTTTTCCATTTTTTATGTAATGTTAAGAACTAAAACCTACTGGCTTTTGCCCAAGAGCCTGCAAGAATCCTATGTATGAGCATCCTTTATTAAATAATATTAATAAAAATAAATTATAATGATACATTTTTTATTTCTTGCCTTTTAATTCTTCGTTTTTACTCAACATTTTTATCTATATATTTTGTATACATTTTTCATTTCACCATTTTAGATTCTCTAATAAAAGTGACATAGGTATTTTCACTAAGTTTTCAGCGATCAATTTTAAATGGTCAATCTGCACTAGTGAAGTTGAATCTAACAAAGATTTCAAGGAAAGTCCTATGCCATCAGATCTACTAAGATTGATTAAACACAAGGAGAAATAGATCTTGCCCATAAAGAGCCAACTAAAGTCATAAATTAGGAATAAAGAGGATAAAAAAAAAGGTTAAAATCGAAACCTCCATAAAAACCTCTAACAAAACCAAACTTATTAGCTTGCGTAAAGAAGAATGAGACATATTCACTGGTCATATCAAGACATGCCTTGACTAGACACCGATATTATCGTCCATAAGTTTTTTTTTCAAACCTAATTTAAGCCAATCTAGCAAAGGCTAAGGAGGATAAAACTGGAAATGCCCTTTAAGATCAATTAAGAAGTCAAGAAACAATTCAAGGTAGGATTCCTTAGAGTAGCTAAATATCTAGAATAGGTTACTAACATTGTCCCAAGTCCTAAGAAATACGGTAAAGTATAGATGTGCATTGATTATTGAAATCTAAATGTGGCTAGTTCAAAAGATAAATTTTCATTAGCCTATATCGACACCTTGGTCGACAACAAAACCAAGAACTCTTTGGTCTCTTTTATAAAGGGACTTAAGTTATAATCAAATCAAAATGGCATCCAAAGATATGGAGAAAACCACCTCTGTGACTATGTGAGGCATATTCCACCATAAGATCATGCCTTTCAAACTTAAGAATGCTAGGGCAACCTATCAAAGAGCCCTGTTAACATTATTCCATGACCTAATGCACAAGGAGATTTAGGTCTACATGGATGATATCATCACTAAATCAGAAAGAGAAAGTAAACATGTCTTGAATCTTCAAAAGCTCTTCGAATAGCTATGTAAATTCTAGCTAAAGTTGAATCCTGCCAAATATACCTTTGGTGTCATATTCGGGAAATACTAGGCTTTATTGTCAATGAAAAAAGGATCAAATTCAACCCGAATAACATCAAAGCCAATTAAATCGTGTCACCATATCGAACCCAAAAAAAGGTAAAATGTTTCCTGAAGAGACTAAACTACATCTCTAGACTAGTATTCCAACTCACCGACAAATATGATCTAATATTTTGACTTTTTGGCAAATAAAATATTACGGAGTGGAATAAAGAATGTCAGTACCCTTTGACAAAGTCAAACACTACATGTCAAACCCACTAGTACAAGTAACTCTAGTTCCCAATTAACCTACCTAGCAGTCTTCAACAAGACTATTGGTTATGTGCTTCGGCAATGTGATGAGTTAAGAAAACAAGAGCAAGCTATCTACCACCTAAGCAAAAATTTCACATAATGTGAAATAAATATTCTACAGTTGAAAAGTTATGTTATGTTCTAGCTTAGGTCGCTCGAAGACTCAAATACACCATATGGCTAATTGAAAGACTTAATCCTATCAAGTATCTGTGTGAAGCCCTTGCACTGTCAAAAAGATTAGCTAGGTCACAAGTTTTGCTCTCTGAATATGATATTGTCTATGTTAATCTAAAAGCCACTAAAACGTAGTGCAATAGCTGACTTCTTAGCAAGCCAGGTAAGAAGCGATTATGAACTATTAAACTTTAGTTTCCTAAATGAAGGTTGATCAATATAATCGAAGGATCAGTCATGACTAATCTAGAAAATGTATTTTGATGGAGCTTCAAATACTCTGAGGCGTGAAATCAGGGTAGCATAGCTCGTACTCGAAGAGAGTCACTATCTTTTCATAGCTAGATTAAACTTTGATTACACCAATAACATAGCAAAGTCTGAAGCTTGTGTCATAACACTTTAAGCAATTATTGAGAGAAGTGTCAAGACCTTACAAGCTTTTGGGGATTCAACCCTGGTCATGTACCAATTGAAAGAGCAATGGTAAACATATGATGCCAAATTGGTTCATTAGAGGAAATTAACCTTTGAACTTAGGAGAGAATTTGAAAATGTTAGTTTCCAACACCTATTTCCAAAAGAGAACCAAATGGCTTGTGCTTTGGCCACTTTATTATCAATGTTCAAAGTCAATTGAGAATCAAACATCACTTAAATGCATATAAGTATCTATATGACTCTAACAAACTTTTAAAATATTAAGGAAGAAATAGATGGCCTACCTTGGCACTATGACATGTTTTGTTACATTAAGTATCAATAGTACCCTGAACATGCCACAGAAAATAATAAAAAGACTATTAGAAAAATGGCCATGGGTTTCGTATTAGACAAAGAAATCCTATACAAGAAAGGTAGGAATCAAGTATCGCTAAGATATATAGGTGCCTTCAAAGCCAAAAGGATCTTAAATGAAGTCCATAAGGGGATCTGCGATACACATGCCAATGGTAATCGGATGGCATAAAGAAGTCATGAGATCAGGCTATTATTGGTTAACTTTCAAAAAGGACTATATCAATTATGCCCAAAAAGGTCATAAATGTCAGATTTATGCAAACAAAATCAATATCCCACCTTTATCATTTCATGTCATGACAACCCAATAGCCTTTCTCTAAATGGGGTATGGATATGATTGGGCCTTTAAAGCTTTCAATTAATATCAAGTTATTCTGATGACAATTTACTATTTCACTAAATGGGCAGAAGCAACCTTATACATCAATGTCTCCAAGTCAGTTGTATGCAAATTCATAAAGAAAGACATCATCTATCGATATGGACTTCCTGAATAGATTAACACAGATAATGCTTGCAACTTGAAAAACAACATGATGCAACCCGTATGTTTACATTTGAAAATCTAATATCATAACTCGGTGTCATACCGTCTAAAAATAAATAGGGTAGTCAAGGCAACCAACAAGTAAATTAAGAAAATAATCAAGAAAATGGCTTAGGCTTATAATGATTAGCATGAAAAGTTGCACTTTGCACTCCAACATATCGAACTTCAGTTCAAAACTCTGTAAGTGCTATCCTATTCTCCTTAGTCTATAAGATGGAGGCTGTTTTACCTACTAAAGTCAATATCCCTTTTCTAAGAGTCCTAATAGAGGCCTAATTCAACAAAGCGAATACATTAGGGACAAATATAACTAGCTAAACCTTATCTAAGAAAATGAATGAAAGCCATCTACATAGGAAAATGCATCAAAAGCACATGATTAGGGTTGATGATGAAATGTTTGCCCTTGCTAGTTTCATGAAAAAGAATTAGTGCTAAGAAAATCCTCTTAATCCATAAGGATTCGAAAGCAATTGGACCTCAAATTGGGAAATACCTTATGTCATGAAACATGCTTTTTCTAGAGGAGCCTTGATCTTAATGAAAATAAATGGCAACATCTTGCCTAATTTAGTCAACTTAGACACTGTCAAGAAATACTATGCTTAAAAGGATGAAAACTCGAAAGAGTATCCTTGGTAACAAAATAAAAAGTAAAAAAAGTCTCGGATGAAAGCTTAAAAGGATGTTCAATGGCTTACCCAATTTTTGGTTAAAAACTTGAAAAGGTAGCTCGAAAAAATTAGGCTTAACCTAACCCAAACCTTAACCAAGTTATATCCTACCCAAATACCTATTAGAAAAACCTCTGGCAAACCTCACTAGCCCTAGCCATATTAAAACAAACTCACCCTTACCTTAACTAGACCAACTTGAAATCCCAATCAGATTAAGTTAAACTCTAGCCAAATTAAAGTCAAACCTAACCTAAACTTTACCTAAGTTTGGAGGGATAAGGAAATAAATTACCTAAGTCTGCGGCAACTACCAAGCGACATAGGGCAATCTTAAGGGTTTTCAAAAGATTGACCAATATCAAACAAGTTGACTATTCAGGAAAGATCTCAAGATATAATAGATAAAGCATCAATGCCATGATTATCAAAGGCAACTACTACTAAGAGATTATCTTATCTATTGTCATTATACCTTTTTTTAAGTGTAAATAGAATTGCATTGTCATTTTCTTCATGAATAAAATGCAATCATGTTTCTTTTCAATCCCTCTAGATCATATTTGCATTACATTATGTTTGTCATTTAATTGATAATACTTGATAATTGAACAAAATTCATGTTAGGATTACTTAATATTATTTCAAAAAAGATGATAATAGCATAAAAAACTCTATCCATGCCTTGCTCATTAAAATTTAGATTTTCAAAAGTTAGTAGTCATGAAAAACCATCAAACCTAAGCAAAACCCATCCAATTCAGCTAAGAACATTGTCAAGGCTTAAATACTACCTAACCCAACCAAGGTACCCAGACAACCAAGAAAAAAATCATCTAATTCTCAAACCATCAGAAAAACTAACCAACCCTATCAAAAGAGACCATCCAATGTCTTAAGCCAAGAAACATGATAATTGAAATCCTCAACCTATTTGGAAAGACCAATGGATATCCCAAGTCAAGAGAGTCATCTTATAAACATCAAACTATCTAAAAAGGGTCATGATCACAAAACCCACTAGGTCTAAAATCAACACTCTGAATTTTGGAATCAGGAAAGCATATGAAAAAACTTCCAGTCAAAAGGATAACTTGCAATATCTATGCCCATATTAAACTTTATGTCATGATTATATAGTTATATCATTAAGAAAGTTGTATTTGCATTATCAAATATCATGATGCATTCTCACGTAACCTTAGTTTGCTAGCATAATGTTAAGTAAGATCTACCGAATCTTGAAAGACCACCTGATAATAACCCTTGACATTGGAAAACAATAAACAAGAGAATCATTTAGGTAAAAATGCTACCTATCTAAAATACATGTCAGGAACTCGAGCCTAACATAGATAAAAGATGTGCCCCGGTAAAGTTAGCCTTTTTTTGGGGGAAATCAAGCCTTACAATGCTCGTAGGCAAGTTTTAATTAATTCTCTCATATTAAAAAAGTTAACCCTAAAGATGCTAATAGGCCAAGCTTGATTAATTTTCATTTTGTCAAGAACTTTGGTGAAAAACCTTTATCAAGCATTTTTGTTAAAAACTTTTAAAGTTGACTGTAGTTGGGTAGTCATAATATAGATCATTGGCATTTTTTTCAAGAACCTTTTATTAAGAGCTTTTAATGTTCAACATTGTTGGTTAGTTATGATCTGGCTTATTGGCATTTTGTCAAAAACCTTTATCAAGAACTTTTGTTAAGAACTTTTAAAGTTCAATATCATTGGCTAGTCATGATTTGGCTGTTGGCATTTTTGTCAAGGACTTTTAAAGTCCAATGTTGCTGGTAAGTCATGATCCAACTTATTGGCATTTTTGTCAAGAAGCTTTAAAGTCTAATAATGCTAGTTAGCCATAAGCTGACTTGTTGGCATTTTTGTCTAAACTTTTGTCAAGAATCTTTAAGTCCAACAGTATTAATTAGTTATGAGCTATCTTGTTAGAATTTTTGTCAAAACCTTTATCATTTTCAAGTTAAACTTAGAGATAGGTCGAGCCCAAGATCATAGTCTAGGTCTTTTATCCAAAAACTCAGCAAGTTAAACCTAACAATAGGGTGAGCTTGGGATCACAAAAGGTTTTTCATCCAAAAACTTAAACTTTGCCTTTTTACATCGAAATCACTACCAAAATATCGTATCCCAATGTCATATTAATTCTAGTCTTTTCATCATAAGCGCACAAGACAACATTAAGCATACCCTAGACAAAATGGTGTCTATCGGTCTTTGCTTTGTTTCTGATGCTTAGTAACAACCAAAAAAAAGGTAGTTGTAAGCACCTCATTTTGTCTAGGCCAACATCTAAGGCATCAAAGTCATCATTTAAGGCATCAACAAACTCAAACATGCAAGCATAGATCCATCTACCATCATTCCTAGCTAAGATAAAGGGTTCAGAGAGCCAAAAGTGCATAAAATTCTCATATTTGCATATACGCATCAATACATAGCCTTTATGTGTTGATATAAAGCCTCTACATCATCAAAATTAAAAGATCCCCTGGTTATATTGATACCAAAAGGCAATGTATCGATACATTTGCTCAATATCAATAGATTTGCCATTTGTATTGGTACTAGTTATATCATAGCAAAAATCATAATTTTTTGCCAAAAATATTGATACATAAGTGGATGTATCAATACAATCATGGAACCTATTGATATATCCACTAATATATTGGTCTATGTTGGAAATATTGCCAATCGTATAGATACATTATGCAATGTATCGATACACTTTGGTATATTTTGCCTATATTTAGGCCTTTTTCACCCTTTGCTTCATTGCATTAAAACATGAATTTGGCTATGATTTTGGCTTTAAAAATCATCAAATTTCATGTTAGACTTCATCAAAATTATATAGATTTTAGGGTCTCAAGGATTAGGTTATCACATTTTTTTTAAAGGTCCACTAAACTTGAGATAGAGACATTTCATGTTATAATTTAATTTCTTAAAGGGTAAGACTGGCATTACTCAATGTACAAGCCCATGCATTGCTTTTTTTGGCTACATGAATAGTGCATTAGCCAATCAAATGTTGAAAGCTAAACTCATGGTAAATGACTTATCAAATTTTACATGAATAATGTCCCAAATTCCTACGTTACTAGGTTATTTTGATGGCTAAAATCAAATGCTATATAAATGTTTTTTTCATGCTCAGCTGATTAACCTTTTACACATTATTACATGCTTTCCTTAGCCAAATCTTGCATTCTCGTAGCTCTCCAAGGTAGCCACCAACAAACCTCTAAAAACCCTCTATTCCATTCTTTTTTTCTCTTTACAACCCCTTTTATTGATAGTATAACCCTTAAGCTCATTCTTGGCTATCTTTCTTGCTCATCTATAGCAAAAGAAAGGAAGAAAGTGAGCAAGAAACTCATTGGAAGCTTGGATAATTTTTTTCTTAAACAATAAAGGGAAGGTCCAAAGCTTATTAGTATACATCCTAACCTTTCTCTATTTATTCACTTTCTTTTTCTTTATTATTTCATCATAATGAGTCATTTTATGAAAACCATAACCTTGTTCTAGGATTTTCATGCATATTGTGGCCTTGGTTGTGGTAGTATTTAGGGTTTTACTGCTTTGTTAGTGTCTTGATCTGGTTTATTTATGATGATCACATTTAGCACTTTGTTTATCTTGAATCATGTCTTCCTGATGTCTTGAAAATTGCAACATTTTTTTCCTTGTCTAAAAATGTCCATCTCATTTTTCATGTCATAATTTTTTACGTAATTCATGAAACTAACATCTTCATGTATCTTTTTATTTATTTCCTTGCATTTTATCTTTTTTTTTTATATCTAAAATGCCTTATTTGATTGATTAAGTATGTTCTATATGTTTATTGTCATGAATGACATACTATAATTTACTATATGTTTGTCAAAATATTTGTTTAATGCATGTCAAAAATTTGTTTTTATAAAACCCCGTAAGTTAAGTCCATGTTACATTCCATAAATGGAGATTAATGTGGATTAAATGTTTTCAATAAATTAGTCTTCTAATATTGAGGATAAACCAAGCTCATCATGTTTGGATGCAGGTCAAATGAGCCTAAATATTCTGATTTTCAAAAATATAGTATTTCTTTTAATTTTTCTCAAGTTGTTTATGCCTTAATCGTCTATCCAATGTCTTTTTCTTGTGACATGGTTAATGAGTTGTTTCATAATCTCAAACTACTTTAGAATTGTGCAAACAAGCTTTTGAAACTACTTTCATTGACCAACTTTTGCCAAGAACACAAGTATAGCTCTAGAAAACCCAAAAAATTGAATATTTCCTTGTTTTAACATTGGTAGCATAGTGACCCTAGCTTGAAAAATCATTTTCAAGCCTTAAATGATTTTATATATTTTTTCACTTGAAGGGGTTCGAATTATTTTTCCATTAGTATCTCATTTACCTTCAAGTTGTTTTGGATGAGGAAGTTATGATTTTTCAAACCTTCACTATCTAGAACCCCTATAATTAGTGATCAACATTTTATTTGAGTCATTTCGATTACTTAAATGATTTTTTTCATAATTTTTGAATATTTTCCTAAAAACTATGTGAAATTTCCTTCCCAGAATGGTATTGTTTGTGATTTAATGATTTCAAATATGTCAAAAATGATTTTTCAATTTTGTTGCACCTTTTTCCTTGCACATGTCGCTAGTGCTGAATTAAATTTTTAAAATTATTTCCTCCTAGAAAGAAATTTTTTGGGATTTCAAGAATATTTTATGCTAATCCTTATTGAGTTACCTTTCCAATGGTAGCTCAACTGACTCTTAGAACTTTTAGATTTGAAACAAAATTGAGAAGGGGATTAGTGCGACATTGTCCTTGCTTTTAACATTAATCAACATTAATTAATTTTTCTTAAATTCCTTCTCGAAGGAATTCAAATGCCTTTAGGTGATTCCACTCAACCCTCATCGAGTCTAAAAACATGTGCCAACCCTTTTAGGCTCAGATAAAGGCATGAACATCTTTCAAATTTCATCATCTTTATTTTTATCTATTCCTACTTTTTTATATCAAAAGTCATTGATCTTTGTCAAAAACAGTAAAAAATGTCATTTTGTCAAGAAATTATCAAATCTTTGTCAATATATGTCTTTTAATCTTGTCTTTTAAAAAATTCATGAAAAACCAAATTTTCTCTCTCTTTGATTTCTTTAAAATTTTCAAAATCAAAACCCAATTTTCACACTTCAACTAACCAATGAATCCAAACGTGTCTCAAAAATTGCTAAACTTTTTATTTGTAAATAACCAATGACAATTACAAGGTAAATCTCAATTGACCCTTTGCTTTTCTCTTTTGTATGATTTATTCTAGATAATATTATCTTATTTTTCCAATGTCTTACTAATATGGTTCTCCTCATGGTGTTCATTTTGCATTTATATTTCCAAATCATTTTTGAAAACTACAAAGGCAATGTTTCATGTTAGTATCCCTCGAGCGCTTGACATAGAATATTTGATTTTCAAAATTAAATCTAGAGATCATTTTTGTCAAAAATCTCTATGTTTCCCATCTCTACGGGATGTATATAGTATTAAATTTTCATTAAAACTTGTATTTATTACTTCTTACAAATTCATGTGCCAAAGGGGATTATATCAAAAATAATGACAAGTTAAAACCAAGAAAACCAAAATCAATATAAGACATGGCTAGATGGTATCGAATTAGGGCATTATGGGGCTGCTAACCTTCTCCATGCATAAATGACTCCCAAATCGAATCATCAAATCTCTGAACCATGCAGACCTTGGAATTGATTTTTTGAGTTTTATAACTCAAAATATAGGTTTCAGTGGACATCAAATCACCCCTACCTAAACAATCAAAGGCGACGCCAAGTGTTGGCCACTTTATAGTGCCTACTTAAGACTAGTTAGATAAGCAATTCGTCTGACAGTCTTCCCCCATGGTCAAGAGTGAAGAATCCTTACTTTCTTATGCCCATTACGTTAAAAAAAGTCTTAGCCAAGAAGACACTTCTTCATAGAGAATTTTATCATTGCTTTTATATATTTAGTCATGCATACTTCCCACTTCACGAGATTTTAGGTGACAGGTTGTGACAATTAATAACCATGAGTTGAAAGAACTAACAAGGATTGAAGCATAAGTAAACACTAAACTATGCTCATGCTCACTTTGAGATATTTGTTGAAAAGATCGTATTACATTGATAAGCTGGTTATTAAATGGTTTTAATAATATTATATTAGCTTTTCAATATTTGGGTGATCATGATGAATTACTAGATCTCGTTTTTTCGATGAACATAGTTAATAAGTTAATTATGTTCATTGCTAATATATTAAGGACCTAATGGGTCACACAGAATAAGATGGATTTTTTAGATTAAATCTAGGATTTAATTAAGTTCGACTTGATTAAATAAAAGGTAAACTAATTAGAAGATTTGATTGAATAAGTTTAATTAACATTTGGCTAAAACTTAAAATTAGACGTAGGAAATCTAAGTTTTATTGTCTTTTTAAGACATGGTGGATTAAATTATCTCATCCAGATAACGTCCAAATTAAGATATACCATGTCCTAGTGGTTAACCATTGTCTTGGTTAAGATGGAGTTTCACCTAGACTAGAAGTTTGATTATGAATCCCACTTCTCTTCCTAGATCTTTCTTAGCTAATTGGTTTTCCTCTTAATTATCTAGTGCTTTATAATTATTGGATAATTATATTAACTAGACAAAATAGGTAAGAGTTTATACTAGATAAATATAGAGTTTAATTATTGAATTAAAACTTTATGGGAACCTATCCTAGCTGAATGACTAAGGCATAACTTTTTCAATTTTAACCCAAATGTGTTTGAGTCATTGTGCCTTGGATAAACACCTACTTGCTCACTGGATGTGCATGGTTCAACCAAAACCACTTAAAATAGGTTATTTAATTTATTTAAGTTAGATTAAGGTGATAAATTTCACTAAGACTATAACTTTGATTAAAAACAAATTCTTCCTTTACATCATAAAGTTATTGGCTAAGACTAGGGTAATTTAGATCTAGTATTAATTTGTTATTAAGAGTAATTAAAATACAAAAGAAAAGGATTCTCTAAATAAATCACCATAGCCACCACCCAAGATAGTGTAAAAACCACCATTACTGCCTCCTTGGACCTCCATATAGGATTATTCTTTCTTCTCTTTTGGAGTAAACACAATCCATAAGCATTCTTGGTTGTGTGAAAGAAAAAGCTATCTGTACATACCTTTTGGATGTAGCTTGAAAAGCATTTTCGCCAACACTAGAAAACCATCAGGCCTAGAAAAGTTCTAACTACCATCTGTGTGGATCATCATAAAAAGTAAGATATATGTGCTACTCGTGATCTTGGAAATCTTTTCAAGAAGCCTTTACCAGTAATAATCAAGTGTATACCAAAATTAATATAACTTTAAGTTACAATATCTAAGAGTCAAGTAATCCCTCTTTAGATAAGTGATTAAAATTCATTAAAAATTAATATGATTTACTACAAGCAATTCCATCCCTAAAAATCCACATGGAAGTCTAATTGTTTCTATGTTTATATCTTTCACTACTTTTTTATGGTATTTTATTATTTTTAAAAATCTAGTATTTGAATAAGGTTAGACTTTACTGGGATACAATCCCTATGATGGTATGATGGTATCGAGCCTATAGGTTATAAATTGCATGTAGTATGTATAGGCTAAATCATGGTGATTTACATCCTAATGTCACATGTATTGGTTTGTAGGTTTCGGGCATGAAACTTTGGATAATAATTTTTTTTTATAAATTCTTAAATCTAGACGACATACTTAAAATGTGTATTAAGTGAGATTAAATGGTTCAATAGTGGATAAAAATCATTTTCTATGAATTCAAATTGAATGCACATTGATATATTGAAAAATATTATTGTTTACCACTCTAACATATGATTTATAGCTTATTTTTCCCACTAGTTTATTTACAGTAAAAATTGATTTTTATATAATTTATATTCTAGCTTTTCAAATAATTTGTATAAAAATTAATTGTAAAATATTTTCACTTGTTTTGACTCAAAGAAAACTAATCTTGAGCTCAGTGTGTAGAAATCTCAAAGTTAAAATTTTTTAGGTAACTTTGAAGGTGTTGATGCACTTAATGCACCATAATATTTTTCATAGAAATGTTCCATGGATTTACTACATCTTAGAACAGTAGGTTAACTGAATATGATTGGTTTATGGGCCGATCTTGTTGCTATAATTTATGACAAATGTTGCCACACTTGATTTACTCTAAACTGTGACAAGGAATAGCAAGTAGTTGTTGTTTTAGTTGCTGCTAAGGATCAATCTTTGGTAGCACCTAGTCAAATATTTCCAGTCACTAAAAGCAGCCCTTAAACATTGTGGACACCTAATTTTGTATAGGCTTCTTTTCCTAATAATTCAAAATATTTGAGACTAAGCATTTAGCTACCCCCCATGGTGGTAGACTTCCTTCAGGTGGAATGAACATTTTCAAGACCTATTTAGATATATTTAAATGGACACACATGCATGTGACAAAATTATCGCCATTTCAAGGGCCATAGAGTAAATCTTGGATAAAAAAGACAAATATCAAGGTAAAATAATTAGTTTTAAATTTTTCAAAATATTGAAATTTATTTCTGGAGATGATATCGCAACCAAATTTCTTATTTTTAGTAATTTTTTGAAACCTCTTCGTGGAATTTTGGAAGTTGATTGTTGTATATTTTTATTGATACTTTTGTAGTATTAGCATCAAAAAATTGGTTTTTAACTTTATTCTTTTGAAATTTAAAAACTATATCTGTAAATAATATTTTGATCAAAATTTTCATTTTTAAAAAATTTTCATGAACTTTTTGTAAAATTTGGAAAGTTGGCGTATACTTTTACCAATACCATTATGGTATTTAGGCCAATATGCACTCTGAAAAATCTGGACTATTCAAGAAAATTTCATATTAGCATTTTATACCATACAGTTTCAAGTTATCCATTTTAGTAATTTATTTTGAATTTTTCATAGTACCAAGAGCATCATATTCATGAAATATTTTCAATAAAAATTATTTTGGATTTTAGATTTTCATCTTTAATATTCTTATAAATTTTGAATATATTTTTAGAATATTCCTGCTGCTAAGATATGGAGTTTTCTTCCTGGTAAATTTTTTTGAAAAGATTTTTTTGAGTTTATAATTTTTAAAATTCTTTCCATATTATTGCTAAATTCATATTAAAATAGTTTTTCGGCATTCAATTTATTTTATGAGTTTTGCATTTTTCTTAAGAACTTTCTCGCTTCTAAGATACGGAGTTTTCTATTTCATAAATTTTTTTTAGGGGAATTTTTTTGAGTTTATAATTTTTGAAATTCTTCAAATATCTTCATTAAATTCATATTAAATTAGTTTTTCAAAATTTAATTTATTTTATGAGTTTGCACCTTTTAGAATTTTTCCGTTTTCAAGATACAGATTTTTCTACGTTGTAATTTTTTTGGAGGATTTTTTTTGAGTTTATAATTTTTAAAAAAATTTTCAAATATTATTGTTTAATTTAGATTAAATCAATTTTTTAAAATTTGATTTATTTTATGAGCTTTGCATTTTTACATATAATAATTTTCTAGATAAGTGTTTTTCACATAAAACTTCATGACTTTGGAATTTTAATGGTTTCTTTTCCTGAACATTAAAAATTAGTTTTTTCACTAGAATAAATTAAATCCATCATATGAAATTTTATTTGAAATATATAACTTTTAATTTTTATAATTTAATCTTTCTAATTGATTTTTAAGGTATAATTTTACATAATATATATATATAAATCTCTTCCAAAATTCTCTAGACTTTGATGATGTCATGGATGACATAATCAACTAAAAGACAAACATAATTAATTTAAATCAAATCAAAATAAAATAATAAAAATAAAAATAAAAATAAATAAAATAAATGTTAAATAAAAGATATAGGATCCATTGGCTAAGGAAATTCTTGATGCCTTGGGCGATTGTTCGCTTTTATAAATAGGGGAAGAAAATTTGCTTTAAAAGACTTTAGGCTTTCTTAAGAAAAAGAACAAAGAAAAAACACCAAAAATATTTGTTTTTTTCAAGCTTTTCTAAGGTAAATTTCTTGTAAAATTCTTAATTTTTGTTTATTGCTTGTTTGAATACTTGTGCCAAATGAATGCTTACGCCCATGAATTTTGATTCATGTTGAAAGGCCAAGTATGATGGCAATGATTAAAGTTTTAGATTATGGTTGTTTTAGTTAATTTTTATTATAAATAGTTTGATTTTCTTTGACATTGTTGCTATTTTCATGTAACATGTTTGTCTAATTTTTCTTAATATTTTCATATTGCTTTATGCTGATTTATTCATTATTTTTAATGTTTTTATGCTTATTCATGCTTAGTAAAAATTCTAACATCCATATACGTTAATATTTATGAAAATTATGGTGAAAAAAATATTTTTGCTAAAAAAAACATGTTGGCCGAATCATGTAGGAGTTGATTTTGTGATGTTCTGATTTTATTTTGCTTATTTTATAAATATAAAAATTTTAGGGACTAAATTGCAAAAATTACAAAATTTTTCTATAGGCATCCAAACTTGGCCGATTGTTTGTAGGCATCTTTATAAGCATTTTGGTGCTTAGTTTAACATATTTGAATGTGTTTTTTGCATTTTATACCATTTAGGGCTATTTTGTAATTTTAAAAAGTTTTAAAACTAATTTTCAAAATGTGTAAAAATTGTTTTGTGGCCATAGGTGTTTGGTCAAATCGTTTTCATGATTTTTGGTGTGGTTTTTGTGTTTTTTCATGATGTGTTTTGTGTAAATTTATGATTTTCTATTATGGGGACTAAATTGCAAAAGTTGAAAATTTTGTTTCAAGGCCATCCATGCTTGGCAGATTGCTTGCGTATACTCATGAAAGTGTTTTCATGTTTATATTGATATATATGAATATGTTTATGCATTTTCCATTATTTTGTGGCCATTTTGTAATTTTAAAAGGTTTAGGGACTTATTTGCAAAATTGTAAAATTTTTGTTTTAAAGCCATAGATACTTGGTTGAATTTATTATATGATCTTTGGTATGATTTCCATAATTTTTTTGTGATGAATTTTATGTTTAATTATGATTTTACTTTGTATAGGGACTAAATTGCAAAGTTATAAAATTTTAAGGATCATTTAGAAAAAAATTTACATTTTAGGATCAATGTGATATTTTTGATATTTTAAAATTATTTCAAACATTCCTATATTTTTTCGTAGGGTTGTAGAAGTTATTAGAACTTTTCATATTCCTCTGGTTTCCCGTTACGGGTACAAAATTTAATTTTGAAAGGCTTAGGGACCTATTAGTAATTTTTGCATTTTAGGTCAATCTTGATGTTTAAATTACCCATGGTGGGTATAATTATCATCTCATATCTTTTTTTAGTCTTAGGTTATCGGGGTACTTATAGGTCGAAGGTAAACCTTAAAGGTATTTTAGTAATTTTTTTAAAGTCAAGTCTTATGTGATCACCAGGATACTTTTAAGTCAAAGGTGTACAGTAGGGGTAGGTTCATTGTTTATGACATCATCTAGTCGTTTAGGTTACTGGAATACTTCTAGGTCAAAGGTATACCCTAGGAGTATTATGGTAATTTACCTTAGAACCAAATCCCTTATGGTTACGAATATACGTCTATGTCGATGGTGTGTAATGGGATATGTTTGTTTTTTTATAAAGGGGTCGGGTCTTTTAGGCTTATCAAAATACTTTTATATCAAAGGTAGACTTTAGGGACATTTTACTAATTTATGTTAGAACTAAGTCCTATGTGATCATCAAGATACTTTTATGTCGAAGGTGTGTAGTAGGAATTGGTTCATTTGTTTATAAAGTTTTAAAATCTTAGAGTACCAAGATACTTACATATCGAAGGTACTTTTTAGTAACATTTAATTTATTTTATTTAAAAATTGAATCTTGTCGAGTCACTAGATACTTTTATGTTGAAGGTCTACTTTAAAGGACATGTCATTCATATCGACCACATTCAGGTCCTTAAAGTTGAGTTTAGTACTTTTTATCTAAATTGAACCTTAGGATAATTTTTAATATTTATAATAAGATTGGAATTTTTTGCAAACTAAGGCAATGTCTCCGATGTTAAATAGTACATGGAATTTCTCCTTGCATATGAGAGGGGTTCTATGCATTATTTTAATAATGAGATATCCTTATAAAAATATGAAAATTGAGATTTTTTTGAATTTAAAAAAAAATAAAATCTTTTATATTCCTTTGGCCCTCTAGTAGTGTTCAAGAGATATTGTGATTTTTAGGGAAAAAAATTCTTTCATATTCCATCAGGTTTTCAGTAGGGTAAAAAAAAGAATGATAAAGAATTTCGTGTTCTTCTAGTCTTCTGAGAAGCTGCGAAAGATATTTTGATTTTCAAAAATATTAAAAAAAACTGATTTTCTCTCTAGAATAATAAATTTGTTTCATAAAATGTTATTTATAAATACGAGAATTATAATTAAATATTGAATATTAAAATTGAATAAAAATCAAAATTTATGTTAACACATGACTAATAGGCATCGATTGCAAAGCATCACAAGAAAGTCGATCCTTATTTGTGATTATAATTGACTCCCAGACTTTTTCATATATCTCTGTTGTTTTTGTAGATCTTGGAGTTTGTTTTTATAGGTTTTGTAACCCTAGAAATATAATCTCTAGTAGATGACCAATCTCATCTAGCGCAAAATAAATTGGTGACGACGCCAAATAAATTGTCATTTCATAATGACTATTTAGGGTTAATTCGAGTAAGCAGTTTGTGTCAACAACTTAGTCCTTAGATACAAAAAAATACAAGAAAAATAAGAATGATATGGCCCTTAAAAAAGTAAAAATAATGATATATAGGTATATATAAAAACAAGGGGTAAATCCACTATTTTAAGTCGAGCTAGTCAAGATTTATATCTAGGCCCTGTTGTGACAGCTTGGCAACTCCACTAGGGACAAATTAGAGAGTTAGGCCTAAACTTAATCACGTGTTAAATAATTTTGATTATTTCAGTTTCAATTGGTATTTAACTATAATTCCCCGATATTTTCAAAACAAAATTTTTATTACATTTTTTACTTATATAGAAAATTTGCTATATGTTATTCACATTTTTCACTAACGCTTTCATTTCTTTTGCAACATTATTTTTGGGGGAATATAGGATAGGGTTTTTATCATTTTTGAAAATGTTGAGTCATGAAAGGCAAGTTGTTCCTCCGTACACACTGTGCACATGCATATGTACTAGATTCTCCTCCAAGTATATGAAAAGGGCATAATTATCCAATATTTTAAGAAAAGGCAAAGTGGCTCTGCCTTCACAAGTGTTAACCTCTGTTTGGGCTAGCAAAAAGCCTAGCAGGTGTAAATTCCTAAGCCTGTCTAAGGGGTTTCCTCATTATGGGCATGAAATATATGCCTACTGGAATTGAACCATTTTCGACATAAGCCTACAATGGGTACCTTGTTAGTTCTTTCTAGACATGGGAAGTAATTCAGGAACCTATTTAAATGTTTAACCCAAACTTCATTTAATAAATCTTAAAGGCCTTAGCTAGTTAGATCAATACCCAGTTTTATAGGGTACCGAATTAGGTATACATTAGGGAACGCTTCTATAGCTTTACTCTTATTATTTGATTTTTCTAATATCAATAAGTGTATATTGTATTGTTATGATAAATTTTACTTTCATTTATTTCTTTCATTAATTAGTTACGATATCCACTCTAGGAAACCTTGTAAATTCATTCATGCATTTTTTCTACCTCTACAAGGTTTACATTTTTATTTGTTTATATGTTTATGCATTTGTAATTTCTACAATATACTAAAATTGTTTCATTTATTCAATTTCAAGGATCAAGGCATGGATGATTAGTTAGAGTTAGAGATCGACATATTGGAATCTATTGAAGGAGTATATAGAAATAAAACATGGACAATGAAAATCAGCTTCATGGACTAGCAAATAGAGTCAAGAAATTGGAAAGAATTGTTGAAGAAATAGAGCATGAGATCTAAAAGGTAAAAGAATAAATTTTCAAATTAACGTTTAAAGTCTTGAAGGCTGAATCGATGCCTTATTAGACACAGGTAAAGTAAAAACACATAATTATGGATCTACCTAGATTTGTTTGCCTTTTAATCCTTTTGATTTTTCCAATGCTATTCCATTATCATTCAAAGTTCAAATTGAGAAAGGATTATGGGGAACTTGATTCGCTCCGATTTACTTATAAAGAATTATTCCATATTTTGCTTGAGGATCAGCTCATCATTTCTGTATACAAGCTTCCCTTTGAACCCTCTAATCCCAAATGTTATGATATTAATGCACATTGTGAATTTTAAGTGGGATTACAGGGGTATTCTATAAACAATGTGATGAGTTCAAAGGAAAGGCTCAGGATTTACCCAAAATCAATATACCATAGATTAAACTAAAGCCAAAAGATGTTGTTAAATTCCCGTTGCGTTATGGGAAGTACCAAAATGTTAGGAAGCAAGGAAATGGATATGGAGGCCATTTTTGGGGGCTACTTGCTCAATTTTTTAAATAGAGAGTTTTAGAAAAATCAAATGATTAGGATTTAGGAAGATCTATTAGAAGCACTAACACAATTAGGAAAATGAAGCACATGCTAAAGCTATCCTTTTTGGTTACTTTTGAATCTTGTAAATATGGTTTTGCATAATGGATAAATCAAAAAACTTTGGTTCAAAGAAATAATGGTATTAAGTTATGATTTAAATTCTTTAATAATTTCCATGCTTGATATATAACTAATTGTTTAACCTCCAATTCATACCATTAAATATTGTTTTGTACACTTATTCATTCCTACATTGGTTCATTTATTCATTTATTAGTTCATATATCAAGTTTCCATTCAATGATAGTCATATAAAGATAATATAAAACAAATGTACATTCCCGCAAACTAATTTGAGTTATTTTTTCATTCGAGGTGAAATAATATGGAATTACAAGATAGAAAATGAAAACATTACTTGACAACACAAGTGAGAATAAGTCTAAAACAATGAAGGGAAATGAGGACTCCAAATACTCTAAGCCACTCAAGGAGCTAAAAAGAAAAGAAGCTATGGAGGAAAAGTCTCCACAAAAGCAATGCCTTGACCAAACAAGTTTACAAATAATCTTGTATCATACCAATACTTCTACTGTGGATTTGGGAAAATACAAATTGAAAGAAAATTATTTCAAAATACTCAATCTTAATGGAGCCAATCCCATAATACATATTCATGTTGATCAAGGGGCAACAGGTAGCACATGTAGGATGAGGGAATTATTCTATCAATAAATACCAATGAGTCATAGCCGATGGAAGCTAAGGCCATAGAAAAATTAAGAAAACAAGGAAATCCATTCAAACTGCATCTTCAAACCTAGTCATTTCTCATTTAACAGTCTTAGCAAGATCCCCTTCATATCCCATGACCTTTTACGTGAATTTTTGCAATCCAAAATTTTAAAGAGCAAAAGGACTTGGGAAGTAGTTTAGGTAATTCTTACAAGAAGAAAAGAAAAAAGATAAAGGTGTACCATGCCTCATTAATTTTCTACACTGACCTATTTTCTTTGCTCACTCAAAATTAGATGATCTTCGTTATTCTAAAAAAGCCTGGAAACATCCTTACCCAGAATGGTATAATATGAGTGTTAGGGTGTAACAATTTTTGTCTAAGGATTTCATTAACCAATACATGATGTTCAACATAAGGATAATTTGGTGTATTCAGCGTGGTTGACTAGAGAATCACAGGTTGCTATAAACTCTAACTTGAATTGCTTAAATGATTACTTGCTATGCCACGAGCTTTTGGATTCATCCTATTCGCTAAAGAATTTAGTTAAGAGTCATATAGTGGTTATCCTCATAGCATGATTGAGATGACAAGAAATAACCACGCATTTTGTAGAATTTTTTTTTTTAATAATGTAGAGTGTGATGCACCTCATGATGTTCCACTAGCTGATCTATAATTCATCCCTAAGGGATGTCAATCTAGCAAAAATTTGAACTTGACTGAGGCCTATTAAAAATGATTGGTCTAAGGGTCATTGACCTTATGGTAGTATGCCATTCAGGGGTAATTTTTATTTGACTTTAGAATTTTGTACATTTTTTTTGGAATCAGTGAATTGTAAAATGTATTTGGGTTTATAAATACTGTGTATACTATGAATTGTAAAATGTATTTGGGTTTATAAATACTGTGTATACTATCATTGACCATGAATTTTGTTAATAAAGATGTTTAATATCTAAGATAACGAAAACATTTTGGAAAATTTTTCTTTGGTAAATGATCACCATTAGATTGAATCTACTCAAAAAGATTTTTTTACTTCCACATATATGATTGTTCTAGACATTCAATCACAGACCTTTCACACCCACATGTTCTTTTCTATGGATTCTTTAAATATCAAACTACAAGTTATGCTCTTAAAAAATTAAAGAATCGATAGTTTGACATGTCTTAAAATAATGATAACAATACAAAGATGTCCCACTTGCCATGACTTGTTTGACAATCTTCCAAATCCATGATTTAAGAAGAATGATAGTACAAATGAGTCAAAAACATCTTCCCCTTTCGAATGAAACCTTTTTAATTTAATGCTCGATAAATACATTTTAAAATTCGAAACATTTTCCATGCCAATCAATTTTCTCTCAAAGGCTTAACCATAACCATAATCCATTGGTGGCTATGAAGCTGATAATGTTTAGGGGTATACCTTAAGCCTTTAGAAATTGAGTGCAACATCATGTTATTGAAGTAATCAAAAAGATTTCAGAAAAAAATAATCATTTTCCTGACAAAATACTTGTCAGTTTAAATGGCTTTGTTTGAAATGAAAAATGGCCTTCTTTCTTATCCCTCTGCAAATATAAAAAACTATCCTTTTACGATCTTTTTTGAGCCTAATAATTTATTTTCTTTCTTTGAACCCTAATCAAAGATCATCCTCCACACTAAGGCGCAAATGAAGCAAAATTTTAAAATTAGAAGGAGCAAATTTCATCAAAACCAAGCAAAATTCAAGGAAATTCAAGTTTCAAGTTCAAATATTCAAAGTAAAAATAAAAAAAGTACAAATATTCAAAGTGAAAATGAAGAAAGTTCAAATTTTAAGTTTCTTCAAAGTAAAAGAAAAATAAATAAATCAAAAAAATTTAAAATATCAAGTCTTTTCAAAATGAAAAAAATGAAGAAAGCAAAAGTAAAAGAAAAAATGTAGATGTGTTTTGCCTTGGAAGACATCCAAATTGAATATTTTTTAAAAAGAAAAGATACTTGATTCAATTACCCTTCAATAGTTGGTTTATGCTTATTTATCCTTTTCATTCTAAACCAAGAACCATGGCCTATGTTACGTACTTAACAAAGTTCATTTGGATTAAGCATAGCTATTTGATATGTCAGGCCATTCATAGGAAGCTATTTTCAAATTCATATTTTTAGATGATTTTTGAGTTTTTAGGAATATGATAGGGCAATCAATTAAAAAAATAGAATTCTAAAGTGAAAACTTGAAAGGACAATCTGGAACAAGCTTAAAGGCTTTGGAATTGTTCCTAAACCAACAAAGATTAGCCACCAATGGCAAAGAACCCTCCATGCTAATTCAAAAATCAACCCAAACCCTTGAAAATTTCATGATATCAATAAAAGGTTAAGTCAAATGCACAAATATTGATTTGATTCAAAATAACCCTTTAAAATCTTTATACCCAACCTTAGGAATTAATGCTTACCAAAGGCCTTTCAAATCAACCCCTTAAAACTTGGTGTTTATTAGCTTTAGTTTAACACATGTCAGACTATTGTATTTTAAGATTAAAAAGATGTTATAACTTGATTGTTTGCCTTGCAAGGAATTCCTATAAAATGAACATCCACCTAAATTTGGTCTTGATAAACCTTGACCTTGTTATATCAATTTTTTCAAGATAAATTTTAGGGTTTAGGGTTTAGGGTTTAGGGTGCCTCTAACTTCATTTCCTTATCACATACAAAGATGTCTTGAATAGTGATCATCGATCACAAGAAAGTTTCAACATGATGATGAAAATAACATATCTATTATCCTTGATATTGAATAAGCCTTGGTTGAAATGATTTTAAGATTTCCATATATTTTGATTAAGTAGATCCTCTCCTAGGTTAGAATGAAAAGGTAATCTCGTTCCATAAACTTTGGAATTTTGATGAAATATCATACTTTTTATGATTTCAATGAAACCTTGCAAATATGCCTAAAGCATACTTATTAAATTGTATAAGTTATATCTTTGAATTGATGAACACTAATTTGCTATTTGATATTTGATATTTGATGACTTTCTAATAAAAAATTAACTAATTCCTTGAAAAAATCTATTGCCTCTTCACGTGATCATACTGCCAAGTTATTGAAGAAGCTTCAATGACGATATTCAAAGCATTAAAAAATGGTTTCAAAGCTTTGATAGTGATATTTAAAGACAAGGCTTCAATTGCAAATATACCTATCAAATGTCCATGAGTAGATGATGGTATTGGCCTTTAAAAATTAGCACCAAGCCCAAGATTGGTTGATGGTTATTTCTCGGTGAAATTGGCACTAAATTCAAATGAAGTCTAGGAGTAGATAATAGTTATTCCTTTCGAAATTAGCACAAAGCCCAAGAGTAGCTGATGGTTATTACCCAAAAAAATTGGCGCTAAATTAAGACCAAGCCTAAGAGTAGCTGATGGTTATGGCCCTCCAAAATTAGCCGTAAGCCTAATAGTAGCTGATGGTTATTGCCTAGCAAAATTGGCACTAAATTGAAACCAAGCCCAAGAATAGATGATAGTTAATGCCCTTTGGAATTCGCACTAAGCCCAAGAGTAGCTGATGGTTATTGCTTGACGAAATTAGCACTAGATTGAAACCAAGCCTGAGAGTAGATGATGGTTAATACCTTTAAAATTAGCATAAAGTCCAAAAGTAGCTAATGGTTATTGCCTGATGATATTGGCACTAAACTAAACCAAAGAATAGATAATGGTTATTACCCTCTGAAATTGGTACCAAGCCAAAAGTAGCTTATGGTTATTGCCAAGCAAAATTGGCACTAACTTGGCATAGGCCCAAGAGTAGCTGATAGTTATTACTCGACAAAATTGGCAATAACTAGAGACCAAGCCTAAGAGTAGCTGATGGCTATTACCCTACAAAATTGGCGCTAACTTGACACTAAGCTCGAAAATAGATGATGGCTTTGGCTTTCGAAATTGGCACTTAAACGAAAAATTAATGCAGTTGGTTATATGCATGAAAAAATGATGCAATTGGTGTATAAATGTACAAAAAACATTTTTGGAATAGCTTAAATGGCTTAAATGGAATTACGTATATTTGGTCTCTACCCTATTCTTGATTCTTAGCAACAGCTAAAGAAGGGTAGCTGTACACACGTAATTTTGTTTGGGTCCCTTTTCTCGATAATTCAAAATATCCAAGACCAAATGCTTAGCTACCGCCCAATAGTGGTAGACTTCCTTAATGTGGAATGAACATTTACAAGACTTATTTAGATATTTTTAAATGGGCATGCACTGACAAAAGTATCATCATTTTAAGGGTCATAGAGAGTAAATCTCGGATAAAAAAGATGAATATCAAGGTAAAAAAAATTAGTTTTTAAGTTTTTTTTAAAATGTTGAAATTTATTTTTAAAGAAGATATCGCAGCAAAATTTCCTATTTTTTGCAATTTTTTGAGTCCTCTTCATGAAATTTTAGGAGTTGACTGTCATATATTTTTATTGATACTTACGTAGTATTAGCATTGAAAAATTGTTTTTCAAATTTATTTTTTTTAAATTTTAAAATCTATTTTTGTAAATAATATTAAAGTTAAAATTTCCATTTTTAAACATTTTTCATTAATTTTTTAGAAAATTTAAAAAGTTAACTGCCATATATTTTTACTGATACCATTATGGTATTTATGCGATATGCATACTGAAAAATAAAAATTATTCAAGGAAAATTGATATTAGCATTTTACACCACAAGGTGTTAAGTTCTCCATTTTAGTAATTTACTTTAAATTTTTCATAGAATCGTGAGTATCATACTCATGAAATTTTTCAATAAAAATTGCTTTAAATTTTAGATTTTCATCCTTGTTATTTTTATAAATTAATATTTTAATTAATATCTTGAATAAAATTCATTTATATCCAAGAAACAGAGTTTTCTACTCCGTAAATTTTTTAAAAAAGATTTTTTTTTTAGTTTATAATTTTAAAATTCTTCAAATATTATTTTTTAACATATATTAAATTAATTTTTCAAAATTCAATTTATTTTATGAGTTTTGCATTTTTTACGATTTTTTTTCATTTTTAAGATATGAATTTTTTTACTTTTTTATCTCTTCAGGGGGGATTTTTTTGAGTTTATAAGTTTTAAAATTCTTCAAATATTATTGTTTAAGTCACAATAATTTTTTTTTTAAATTTGATTTATTTTATCAGCTTTGCATTTCTACATAAAATATTTTTTCTTCATAAAGGTTTTTCTCATAAAATTTTACGAGTTTAGAATTTTAATGTTTTCTTTTCCTGAACATTAAAATTGATTTTGTTATTAGGATAAATTAAATTGATCACTTGAAATTTATTTGAAATACATAATTTTTAATTTTTACAATTTAATCCTTCTAATTAATTTTTATGGTATAATTTTACATAATATATAAATATCTTCAGAAATTCTCTAGAGTTTGACGATGTCATGGATGACATAGTCGACTAAAAGACAAACATTATTAATTTAATTCAAATCAAAATAAATAATAAAATAATAAAAATAAAAATAAATAAAGCAAATATTAAATAAAAGAGAAAGGTAGAAAACTTTAGAAACATGCAAAACCCATCAGCTAAAACAATTCTTGATGCCTTGGTTGACTCATCCATTCTATAAATAAGGGAAGAAAATTTGCATAAAATGACTTTAGGCTCTAGGAAGAAAAAAACAAAGAAAAAACACCAAAAATATTTGATTTTTCAAGCTCTTCTAAGGTACGTTTCTTGTAAAATTCTTAATTTTTGTTTATTTCTTGTTTGAATCTTTTTTTCATAAACCAAATGAATACTTGTGCTCATGAATTCTGATTCATGTTGAAAGGCAAAGTATGATGGCTATGATTAAAGTTTTAGATTTTGGATGTTTTAGTTAATTTTTATTAGAAATAGTTTGAATTTCTTTTAGATTATTTGTGTTTGTTGATATGTATATTTTTCCTTTCATGTGAACAAGTTTGTATAATTTTTCTTAATATTTTAATGTTGTTTTATATTGATTTATTCATTATTTTTTTTATGTTTTTATGCTTATTCATGCTTAGTAAAAATTCTAACATATATACATGTTAATATTTTTGAAAATATGTGATAAGAAATATTTTTGCTAAAAAAAAGCATGTTGGTCAAATCATGTAAAACCTGATTTTATGATGTTTTGATTTTATTTTGCTTATTTTGTAAATATGGAAATTTTAATGACTAAATTGCAAAAATTGAAAAATTCTTTTCTATGGCCATTCAAGCTTAGTCGATTGTTGTTGGCATCCTTAAAAGTGTTTTGTGCTTAAGTTAACATATTTGCATGTGTTTTATGCATTTTTATCATTTAGGGCCATTTTGTAATTTTAAAAAGCTCAAGGACTAGTTTGCAAAATGTAAAAAATTTGTTTTGTGGCCATTGGTGTTTAGCCAAATCATTTTCATGATTTTTGGTGTGTTTTTTATGATTTTTCATGATGAGTTTTTTGTTAATTCATCATTTTCTATTATATAGGGACTAAATTGCAAAAGTTAAAAATTTTGCTTTAAGGCCATCCATGCTTGGCCAATTGCTTGTATATACTTGTGAAAGTGTTTTCATGTTTATTTTAATATGTATGAATATGTTTATAAATTTTCCATCATTTTGTGGCCATTTTATTATTTTAAAATTTTTAGGGACTTATTTGCAAAACTGTAAATTTTTTGTTCTAAGGCCATAGGTACTTGGTTGAATTTATTATATGATCTTTGTTATGATTTCTACAAATTTTTTTGTGATGAATTTTGTGTTTAATTATGATTTTATTTTTTATAGGGACTAAATTGCAAAGTCAAAAAATATTAGGGGCCATTTTGAAAAATTTTGCATTTTAGGATCAATGTGATATTTTTGATATTTTAAAATTACTTCTAACATTCCTATGGTTTTCCATAGGGGTGTAGAAATGTAATTTTGGAAATTTTAGGGACCTTTCAGTATTTTTTTCATTTTCGGTCAATCTTAATGTTTGAATCACCCATGAAGGGTATAATTATCATCTCATATCATTTTTGAGTTCTCTAGGTTATCGGGAAACTTATAGGTCAAAGATAAACCTTAGGAGTATTTTAATAATTTTTTTAAAGCCAAGTCCTATGTGATCACCAGGACACTTTTTGGTCAAAGGTGTACAATAGGAATAGGTTCGTTTGTTTATGATGTCATCTAGCCATTTAGGTTACCAGGATAATAGGTCAAAGGTATATTAGGGGTATTTTTGGTAATTTACCCTAGAACCGAATCCCTTATGGTCACTGGGATACGTCTATGTCAAAGGTGTGTAATGGGGATAGGTTCATCTTTTTATAGAGAGGTCAAATCTTTTAGGCTTATTGGAATACTTCTATGTCAAAGGTAGATCTTAGGGATGTTTTAATAATTTAAGTTAGAACCAAGTCCTATGTGATCATCGGAATACTTTTATGTCAAAGGTGTATAGTAGGAATATGTTCATTTCTTTATGAAGTTTTTGAATCTTTAGAGTACCAGGATACTTCTATGTCGAAGGTACTTCCTAGTGACATTTCCTTTATTTTATTTTGAAACTGAGTCCTTTAAGGTCACCAAGATACTTTTAGGTCGAAGGTGTATTTTAGAGGGCATGTTAGTCATATCGACCATATTAAGGTCCTCATACTTGAGTTTAGTACTTTCCATCTAAAATGAGTTTTAGGATAATTTTTAATATTTATAATAAAATTAGAATTTTTGTAAATTAAGGAAATGCCTTTGATGTTGATGTTAAAATAGTGCATGGAATTTCTCCCAACATATGAGAGTGATTTTATGCATTATTTTAACAACGGGATATCCTTTTAAAAAAATAAAAATTGAGATTTTTTTGAATTTCAAAAAAATAAAAACTTTTGCATTCCTCTGGCTCTCCAGCGAGGTTCAAAAGATATTTTTATTTAAAAAAAAACCTTTCGTATCCCATTAATTCTCCAATAGGGTATGAAAAAGAATGATAAAGACTTTTGTGTTCTTCTGGTCTTCTAGGAGGATGCAAAAGATATTTTGATTTTCAAAAATATTAAAAAATTCAATTTTCTTATCCAAAATAATAAATTTGTTTCATAAAATTTTATTTCTAGATATGGAAATTATAATTAAATATCGAATATTAAAATTGAATAAAAATAAAAATTTATGTTAACACATAATTAATAGGCATTGATTGTCGGGCATTACAAAAAGGTCGATCCTTACGTGTGATTGTAACTGACTCCCGAAACCTTTCATGCAATTTTTGGTGTTTTTGCAGATCTCAGAGTTTGTTTTTATGGGTTTTCTGACCCTAGCAATATAATCTTTAGTATGTGACTAATCTCATCTAGCCTAAAATAAATAGGTGGCTATTCCAAATAAATGGTCATTTCGTAATGACAATTTAGGTTTAAGTCGAGTGAGCGATTCATCCTGACAACTCAGTTCTCAGACATGAAGAAAAGAATGATAATAAAAATAACAATGATATGGCAGTTAAAAAGTAAAAATAATGATATATAAGTATATCTAAAAACAAGGGGTACATCCACCATTTTAAGTCAGACTGGTCAAGATTCGCATGCAGGTTATGTTGTGACAAACACCTTCTGATGATGGTGGTCAAAGGCCATTCGCATGCCAAAAAGACTATCTATGAAAAGTGTCCTGGCTTTTCAAGAAGTTCAAACATTGGATTTCTTGGATTAAGGTTGAGAGCTATAATTTCAACAAAATAATGAGAATAATTATTAAAGTAATAAAACCTAAATGATTACCTTTTGCAAACGATTAATGCTAAACATGTTTTGAATTCATTTGGAATATAAACAAGTGAAAATGACTATAAACTTTCACTTTGTATTATACTTGATGCTAATAAATGGACTAAGCTAAATTTTATTGACTAGCTCCTCCAATTTCAAAATTTTTTTGAACCAAGAAATAAAGGCAGACATTCTATGGATGCACAAAAGGAAGTTTAAGTTACCTTAAGGAATTAAAAAGATAATTTTAAGCAAGCCACATATGTAATGTTGGCTAGCATGGCACTCGACCTTTGAAAGCAACACGAGACTATTGGTGCTTAAGGCATCATCCTAAACCGTAAAAAATTAGTTGATAAGGAAAAATGCACTAAAATATTTGACATTTCAAAGGAATTATCCTAAACAAATATGTCAAAAAGTAGTCCTACAAGGACTCATTTGCTGAAAGTGAATAAATAAATCACACGTCTTAAGTAGTTAGGTTGGGTTATGGACTATAAGTTATCCATTGATATGGTTATTTCCTTTCTACCACCTAGCTTTGCATAATTCATGCTAAATTTTAACATGAACAATCTTTAACAAACCTTCCTAGGTTTACTAAACATGTTAACCGATAGAAAAGTCCATCATTAATGGAAAAGTTGTCTATTTGATTGCATCTTTGTCTAAAACAAAGAAAAAAAAAAGAAGAAAATGGAATCAAAATGGGATGTACCTTTTGGCCCAAATAGTTTGAAGCCAACTAGTGGGGTTAAGTCTAAAGAGGGAAAGGATAAAGGAATTTACCATCACTACAAAATAGTCGATCATTTAAGGAGAAGCTGCAAGGAGTACCTTGAGAATGTTAATAGAAAGAAGCTAAAAGAACTTTCCACCTCAAGTATAAAACCTTTAAGATCATTTAAATTCTTTCAGTATGTGATACCCAATTATTGGTTCCAAATATGTTTGACATATTGTAGGGACTAAGGACAAAGGGAAGGAGAAAGCAAAATGATGATGGACTGACAAAGATAAAGCAACCCATCTAATGGTTACATCAAGCTTGTCATCCTGATTATAGGAGTTAATTAGAACTTTTATTTTATGATTTATTATTATAAACAATGGATTTTTTTATTTTTGGCAATTGTTGGCCAATTATGAGGATATTTTATTTTGAATAATGTTATGAATAAATTTCATTTATTAATAGTATATGGATTCCATGCTACATTTTCCTCTATTCAATAGATCACGGTAGAATTATTCTACAAACTTTGTTTATCATTTTGTTTATATCAATTAAACATATAACTAATATGTTGAAGCATAAATTAATTTATTGAAATTTATAATAAAGATTTTGAATTAAATTTGCTGCAAAAATCTTCCACATGTAGGATTTAGTCGGAGTGAACATGAGTTATTAAAAGTTAATAAACATGTGTAGTGATAGCAAATCGCAAACACTTGGATGTAGTTTTGGAAAGGTCTCAAACTAGAGATTACATATTTATATTTATGAGCCATCAAACAAATCATTTCATTTTAGGCTTGCAAAAATGACCAATTTGGATCATTAGCTATCAAGTTAATTATTTGATATATTTGTGAGAGAATTGAGCCACATGAATGGAATCAAAGTCTCACTGAGATCTAAATAGTTTAATGACTTGATAATAAAGATTATCACATATGGATAGACATACTCCCCATAGAAAAAACTAAAAGTAATATGATTGTCTCAAGTGTAAATGGGAGATGTTAGTGTATAACCTTAAACCAATCTAATTAGGACATGAAAAATATAGTCAATTAACTGCATACCAGCTACTAGCTTAACTGACATAAGGTTTTTTTTTTATGTTAGTGACATGATTGACTATCATGAAACCATTAATTAATGAACCCCTTAAAACTTAAATGGCCTTGTAAAAGAATTACAAAGTGTTGCATTTATGATATTCTTATACAGCAAAGCCAAAAGGTCATTGTATCATCAAGATAGGGCATTGATAATACTCAAAGATTAACACATCCTATGCCTTCTTACTTGTAAAGTGAGCAACTGATCTCATAGGTTGAAGTATGTGATATACTTAGGATGACATGAGAGTGCTGGTTTTGTGGAAACAAATTCACTGAACCTTTCCCATATGAGAACTCTATTTGGTATTAGTCACTTAAGTGTTTATGGAATATGTTCCTATTTCCTATCATGTAAATAGTCTTCAAACTTGTGATACCAGGTCATCTGGTATAAAGAATGTCATAGTTAGATATCATTATGAGTAGTTCCACAAGTATGGATGCCAAAGAAGGGTGGTATTTGGAATGGCATGAAGCATATGGAAGATTGATGAGTGGTTTAGATAGAATTCACCAGTCCTAGTAACATCGGAGACATATCTTGAATGATTTTAACTAAGTAGATTAAAGTTTGTGGCTAGAGCATGATAAATTATGAGGAATAGTTCCTCATAGATTTATGATCATTAACCATAAGTTGAAAGAACTAATATGGATTAAAGCACGAGTAGACACTGAACTATGCTTATGCACACTCTAGGATATTTAATAAAAAGACCTTATTGTGCTAATAGGCGGGTTACTGAAAGGTTTTAACGAGATCACATTAGCTGTTCAACATTTTGATGGTCATGATAGGTTGTTAAATCTCACTCTTGATCTATGAACATGGTTAATAAGATTAATTATGTTCAGTACCAACATGATGGGAACCTTCACACATAATAAGATGGATTAGTTGGATTAAATCCGAGATTTAATAAATTCCAACTCGATTAAATAAAAAGTAAATTAATTGAAAGATTTAACTAAATAAGTTCAATTAAGATTTGGTTAAGACTTTAAGTTTTTTTAATCTTTTTAAGACATAATGGATAAAATTATCTTACCTAAATAATGTCCAAATTAGGACACAAGATATCTTAAAGGTTATCTGTTATCTTGGTGAAGATAATTTCACCTAGACTAGGACTTTGATTGTGAATCAAACTTCTCTCTTCCTAGAGCTTGCTTAGCCGGCAGGTTTCCTTCTAATTATATAGTGCTTTGTAATTAGTAGGTAATTATATTAACTAGATAAACTTGATAAGAATTTATACTAGATAAATTTAGAGTTTAATTATTGAATTAAAACTAACTTATCCTAGTCAAATTGACTAAGATGCAACATGTTTGATTTTGAACTGAAATATGTTTGAGTCATTTTTCCTTGGTCAAACCCTTACGTGCTCAATAGCAATGTAGGGTTTGACCCAAAGCCATTTAAAATAGGTTATTTTATCAAGCTAATTTATATTAAGGTGTTAAAGTTTCACGAAGACTATAACTTTAATCAAAAGCAAAACTCTTCCTTTATGTGATAAAGTATTAATTTTTTATTAAGAGCAATCAAAATAAAAAAGTAAAGAGTTCTTTAAAAGAATCACCATAGCCGCTACACATAATAGTGGAAAAACCACCATTGTTGCAACCTTAGACCTCCATATGGGATTATTTTTTCTTCTTTTTAATGCAAAAACTAGCCTAGAAGCATTCTCGATTGTGTAAAGAAAGGAGCTATCCATACATACCTTTTGTTTGAGGCTTGGAAAGTCTTCCGACTAGCATTAGAGAACTACTAGGCCTGAGAAGGTTCCAACTACCATCTATATGGATCACCATTAGAGGCAGGATGCATATGCCACTTGTGATCTTGGAGATAGTTGTAGAGTGCCTTTGCTGTCGCTAATCAGGTAATCCCTAGTCAGATGAGTCAAATTTTTTTAAAAATTAATATGATTTACTCAACACAATTCCCTCTCAAAAGTTCGTAAGGAAGTCTAATTATTTCTATGTTCACATCTTCCATTGCTTTTTTATGTTATTTGGTGATTTCAAAAATCCAATACATGAATAAGTTTACCAAGATATGATCCTTGTAAATAGGGAACCAGAATGACCCAATATCGATATTATTGAACAACAACACATAGCTCCACATCAAGGCATCAGATCAAATGGTTGTAAATTAAATTTAATAAGTTCATAAAGCACATATTTTATACATTTTTTAAGTTTAGTTTTTCTTATGTTCTGTATCTCTATTTTAGTTCTTTATGTTTGTTTTCCAATATCAGATATATTTTGGAGAATGAAGCAAAAACATATTAATGAGGATGTTAATGAGTTTATAATATCAAAATCATAAGATAGAAAAAGATCTTGGTGTCAAAAAGTTTATATTCCTTGGTAAAAGCTTGATTCTTGCAGTTTAAGTAACATATAGATACTAAAAAGCAATAGAATTGGTCAACCAAATCTGCCTTGAAAGTGACATCTAGATTTCCTGCTTTGAATAAGATTCTTTAACTTTACTTAGGGTTCTCTTTCAACTTCTATAAATAGAGATTTAACCTCGGTATTCATAGTGAGGAAAAATCAAAATTAAGAATATGTTGAGAGCATAATAAAGAGATTAGAATGACAAAAAGGAGAACTAGGAGAAGATTAAGAGGAGAAGAAGGAGATTAAGATCAGCCACTATACTTGAGTTTCTTTTTTTTCTCTTTTTTTTTTCTTTTCTTCCATTCTTGCTAGAATTTTCTTATAAATATGTTATTGAACACATCAAACATGTGTAAATAATTTTTTTTGGTTAAAGGTTATTTCAAAGCACTAGACATGACTTTGTAATTAATGTTTAAAAATTATTCAACAATTATCTTTTAAAATTGCTTATGTTCTTTCATAAAAGAAGTTTATGATTCATATCTTAATTTCCTTGGGTGCACAACTAAATAGACCTTGATAATTATATATTGCTAGATTGGTAATCTTAATCCATAATTATCTTCTTTTCTTATTCATTAGTAACAATTTGTGATCAATGATTATGGTTAAGTTTTTGTCTTAAAGCTTTAATTAAATTAAATCTAGAAAGCTATTTTAGGTTATTTAATATTTAAGGATTAAATAAAGAGCTTGTTTTATTTAATAACAAATTAAAGAAAGATTAGGGTAGCAAAGCTTTTTGCTATCTATGGTCAGTAGTTTCAAGAGATAATTGGAGATAATTCTTATATTGGTTCATAGTTTACATTTAGAGGTGGCGAATGATTTCTTAATAATGCTTTTCATCTTTATTATGACTTGTTATTCTTTTTCCCTAAATCTTAGTTTTACTTTTATCTTCCTTATTTTATTTGCATCCAACACAATTAACCCGCCCATCATAGTTTAGTTTATTTCTTTTGTGAAATCTTTTTAATTTGTTTAATTATATTAGATTAGAGTTTTGCATAGATAACTTATAAATTAAGAACAATCTCTGTGGATACGACCCTAACAACCATAATTTAGTATAAGGATTTAAATAATACATTATTTAGTGTATTAATTTTTGGCACCGTTACTGGGGACTATTTTCTTTAATTTATTTGTTACTTAATTTTGTTTTTTATTCTATGTTTTAGTTTTGATTAGTTTTTTTTCATTCTCTCAGGTTTTTTTGTCAAATGTTATAGCCTCCAAAGTAGAGATAGATCAAAACAAGCTTTAAAAGATATTAAAATTCACATCATCCTATGATAAATCAAAAAAGGTGTCAGCACATATGATTCAATTTGAGTAAGGTGAGATGGCATGAAATAATCGAACACTTAGGAAGTTCGGGGCACTAATTTTGGACCAATAACCTCATTGTATTGAATATCCTTAACTTGATGTTGCTTTTGAGTTCAAATCGAGTATGATCCATCTTTTCCCAACTTTTCATGGTTTTATTGGCAAAGATCCAAACAAGCACCTCAAGGAGTTTCGTGAGTGTGCTCAAGCATGAAACCAACTAGCATCACTAATGAACAAGTCAAGCTAAAAAACTTTTTCATTCTCAATAGCGAATAGTGCAAAAGAATGGCTCTATCATTTACCTTCTGGGATAATCATTACATGGAATAAGAGAAATATTTTCCTACATTTAAGGCTACCAATATTTGAAAAGAAATTTATGGCATTCGACAATGTAATGAAAAATCTTTGTGTAAGTATTAGGAATGATTCAAGAAGCCATGTGCAAGTTTTTCACATCATCCGATAACAGAGTAGCTTTTAGTCTAATATTTTTATGAAATTCTTATACTAATGGATAGGAGAATGATTGATGCAGCAAATGGAGGAGCTTTTGTGGACAAGACATCTATGCAAGCAATGACCTTAATAAATGGTAGCCAATTCATAACAGTTTAGCAATCAATCAAATTTGTTGCCAAAAAGGTAAATAAGGTTAGTGTTACATCAAACATTAAAAAACAACTAACTAATCTCACCTTCATAATTCAAAAAATGGCCACGGTTAACATTTAACAATTAAGGAAGCGTGGAATATGCTTTATGGTGAATCATCTAACCAATATATGCCTATCTTTATAAGAGGATAATTTAGAATAAGCCAATGCTTTAAAATGGTTTTGAAGGCAGCCAAGGGTACAAAGACAAAAGTGCAATCCTTTCTCAAGCACTTATAGTGTTGGATAAAGGGACCACCATAATTTTAGCTATTCGAGAAATTATCAACAAGCTACTCCTACTGTAAATTACAATCATCCACCCGGCTTCAATCAACCAAGAACCTCATCAAAATCAATTTCAATCACAACCTATGAGTCACAACCAAGGTACATATCTTAAGGACACAATTAAATCTTTGGCTACTAACTTTTTGCACTATCAATAGGAAACAAGAACAACTATTAAGAATTTGGAAATGTAAATTACTCAATTGGGTAGTAGCATGGCTAAATTAGAGGCACAAGGATCTAGAAAACTCTATTCCTAAATTGTCATTAACCTTAAAAAGAATGTTAATGTCGTGATTTTGAAGAAAGGGAAACAACTTAAAGAAGCACCAAAAAGATTAAAAAAAGTTGAGGATGAGATAAATCAGAAGAGGGATACAACTCTTGAAGATAGTGAAGCCACAATTCCTACTGAGAGTACTTCAACACCTAAGGCAACTTTTAAGGTTCCTATTTCTACTAATGTTTCTTCTTTACCTTTCCTTAACAAATTTGTAAAGTTTAAGAAGGAAGAAGATGAAAAAAGTTTCTGAAAACCTTTCTCAAGATATAAGTGAACATACCTCTATTGGATACTATTATACAAATACCTCGGTACATAACATTCCTCAAAGAGCTATGTACCACCAAGCAAAAATTAAAAGCTAATAAGATAATAAGTATGGGGGAGAATGCATCTACTATTTTGCAAAAAAAAAAAAAAAAAGCTTCCCCTAAAATATAAAGATTTAAGAAGTTTCACTATACCATGCTCTAGTGGAAACACTAAGTATGGAAAACCATGTTAGATTTAAGAGCATCTATTAATATTATGTATTATTAGGTTTATGCTTTTTTAAATTTTGGTCCACTTAAGGAAACTGGCACTATATTGAACTTTCCATTAAATCTAATGTTTATCCAAAAGGTGATTTGGAATATGGTTTTACATGTGAAAGAGTTGGTTTTCTATGCTGATTTTTGTGTTCTTGAAATGAAAAACTCATCATCTATGCCAACATCTTTACTCTTAGGGAGACCATTCATGAAGACCACTTGCACAAAAATAAATGTTTATAATGGTACCTTAACCATGGAGTTTGATGGTGAGATTATATGTTTCAATATATTTAAAGATAAAAGCAAGGATGCATTAGGAATTATAATAAGGAAGAACCTTTAGCTAAAAGATTCTCAAATTCAAAGAAAGGGCATAGGTTAAGCTAAACAATAAATCAAATGCTAATGGACAGTAAGGCATTGGATCAAAGCTTTGCCAACATGCTATAATCAAATTTGTTTCTTTTCCTTTCCCTTATATTATTTTTTTTGTTAATTGTTTATTTAGTGTTTAGGTCATTTTAGGCTGTGTTAATTTGTTTTAGTTTAAGTCTTTAGATAATATTTTGTTTGTTTGTTTGTTTTAGTTCCTTTCAATACAATGATGAAACTTGAATTACTAGGGTTAAAACTAGCAAATTAGTGAAAAGAATTTTCATGAGAATTAAGTGCCTATTTAGCTTAGACTTTTTTTCTTGCTTAAAAGCTCCTTAAAAGTATAAGCTAGGCAAAACAAGTTTTTCTAAGAAGCTCATAAAAAAAGCCAACTTATTTTTAATGAAAAAATAGAGTAAAAAAGCTTAAAATATAAATTTTTAAAAAATAAGGTAGCTTTTATATAACTTTTATTTTTGTTCCAAAATTTAATCCAATATTTATTAAAAAAAAGAGCTTATAAAAATAAAATTACCAAAGAACTCTAACTTAATTTTTAAAGCTCTTATTTTTCATAAGAGCTTTTAAGCTAAAAAAAGCCTGGCCAAAGAAGCACTAAGCTTTAAACATCAATCTTTATGAACCAATGTTAATATGATACGTTAATTGTAAGAGAAGCATGTTTAGATTTAAAATTGAATTGTATAAATATCCTTATGAGTTTTGAGCCTATGTGATGAATACATTATGCAAACTACCCTAATGTTTTTATCCACTAAAGAAGCCTTTGAACCTAAATAGGACCTTTTATTTATGAAAAACTTTTCCCTAATTCTAGGAGGAAAATAGAGCATAAGGGATCTTATGTGATATTGGAATTCTTGTATATTAAGTTTAATAATTAAAAGAATCAATTTTATAGAATTCTTGTTGTTTATGTGTTGTTGTTTACTGGATAATAGAGTAATGCAAACATTTATGTACCGATGTATCATGCATCTTATTTTAAAAAAAAAACAAGGAAAATGAAAAAAAGAAAGAAAAGAAAAGAAAAAAAAAGAAAAAATATAGAAAACAAAGGATGTGCATGGTGCATTGAAATTCAATATGAAGTCTTGGTGGAGTATGATATATTGAGAATGAAAATATGAGCCACAAGATGTTGTACTCTAGTTATTTATGTTTTGCTATGCTAACTCTTTAAGATTATTTGTGATTTCCTTATTGTCTTTTTTTTTCCACCTATACCTTATTACCCCATCACAACTTTGAATAAGACTTCATGATTCATGCAGTTGTATGTTCTTAATGTAGAATAAATGGACAAGCAAACGTCCGGTAAGACCATTTTCAGGAGGATGATTGAGTGTAAACATTTTATCATAACCATATAGATTGACAATAATGAAAGTATCCAATGTGAGAAGTTGAGATTAATTTGAATGTGAATTATTTTGAATGAGATATGTCATGTTAATGTTGGCTTAACTCAACCCATAAAAATTCAAGAATGATTCTTTGTAAAATTCTTTAAGGTAAAAACTAGTTTATAAAAGTTATGTAATTCTTATCTTTAATTTTTATCGAAAGGTTAAGTATTAAATATTTGCAGTATATTTTAGTTTTTCTTATGTTTTTAATATTTGTGGGGTATCATCCTAGTAAGCCTTCACAAGACTAAACTTATCATTAGGGATACCTAGGTTTTAAAGCTTAGTGTCACATGCTAAGTGCCACTGTGATCTCCTACAAAAATGGATTAGATAGGTTTTCTTACTTTGTTTTTATTTTGTTTCGCTCAAGGACTAGAAAAAGCTAAGTGTAGGGGTATATGATAAGTTCATAAATCACATATTTTATACCCTTTATATTTTAGTTCTTGTTATGTTTTTTATCTCTATTTTGGTTACATATGTTTATTGTTTAATTTCAGATTTATTTTGGAGAATAAAGCAAAATCATGTTAATGAGGATTTGGTAAAAACTTGATCTTTGCACTACAAGTGACCAGCAGATACTCACCTAAAAAGCATTAGAATTGGTTAATTAAATCTGCTTGAAAGTGAGATCTAAATTTCCTACTTTGAATAGGATTCTCCAACTTCACCTAGGATTCTCTTTCAGCACCATCAACAGAGACTTAACTTTGGCATATAAAGTAAGGAAAAAATAGAATCAAGAAGAGGTTGAAAGCATAATAAGGAGCACTAAAAAAGATAAAGAAGAGAACAAGGAGAAGATTAAGAAGAAGATGAAGAAATTTACAATCAGCCACCATACTTGAGTATTTTCTTTCATTCTTATTGGAATTTTTTTCTGAATCTATTATTGAACACATCAAACATGTGTTAACTAAGTTTTACTTTGGTTAAGGGTGATTTCAAAGCCCTAGACATTACTTTGTAATTCATTTTAAAAAATTATTCAACAATTATTTATGGAAATTGAGTACGTTTTTCCATAAAATAGTTTATGGTTCTTATGTTGAGTTATTTAGATGCACAACCAAACAAACCCGGATAATTATCTATTGCTAATTAGGAATCTTGATTTGTAATTGTCTCACTTTTCTATTCATTAGTAGCAGTTTATGGTTAATGATTATTGTCAAGTTTTTAATGATTCAATGTGGAATGTAACCTAGGTTAAATAATTTAAGCGTTATGGTTATTACTCAAATCAACCTATCTTTCTTATTTTAAAGCTTCTATTAAATTAAATCTAGATAGGTTATTTTAGGTTATTGAATAGTTAGTGATTAAATAGAGAGCTTGTTCTATCTAATGATAAACTAAGATTGGGTAGTAGAGCTTGTTGCCAACTATGGTTAGTAATTTTAAGAGATAATTGGAGATAATTTTGATATTGATTTTTGATATTGATTTATGGTTTATATTTAGAGGTGGTGAATGTTCCTTAACTATATTTTTCATTATTATTGCCATTATTCTATTTCTTTAAATCTTAGTTTTACATTTATCTTTCTCATTTTATTTGCATCTCAATGCAACCAACCCACCAATCATAGTTTAGTTTATTTCTTTTGTGAAGTCTTTTTAATTTGTTTCGTAATATTAAAATAGATTTTTGCATTAAGAACTTATAAATTGAGAACAATCTCTGTAGATATGACCTTTGCTTACTAGTATACATAATAACAACCATAGTTTAGTACATTTATTTAAAAGATACATTTTTTAGGCATAATTATGTAATCTCTCATAAAATGAGCTATTAAATTTCATCAAAAATTAATATGATTTACTACACCTAATTCCCTCCCTAAATATTTGAGGGGAAGTCTGGCTATTTATATTTTTGCATCTCTCGTTGCTCTTTTTATGTTATTTTGTTTTGATTTAAAAAAAACCAATATATGCATACGTTTACTAGGATACAATCCTTGTAAATAGGGCACTAAAGTGACCCATTAGCCATGTCATCATCCAACAACACGATGCTCCACATCAAGGCATTAGTTCAAATGGTTTTGAAAATTAATTTGAAAGCTAAAAAAGTAAAATCTATTTGGCCTTTTTCAGGCATGAATCCAAGCGTCAAAAGCTTGATTTGCCTTATGTTTTATGGCATCAAGCAGTGAAAAAATAAGCCATGACCAATCCAGAACAGTGGATTAATCATAGCTTATCTTAGGGCTTATTTTATAAAGCTAGTTTTGGCACACATGCAAAGAGCATTTAATCAAACACTTCATAAACAAAGAGGCATAGACATGGCATCAAACATCAAGTCATGATCAAGGCAAACACCTAGAGGCATTTTTTTCAAACATATCATCATAAATGCATTGAAAATGACACTTTTGAGCTATGACATACAAGATGATCAATAATATAACATGCATCATGGAGCAAACATCCAAGCATGGTATTGCAAACACTTAATGGTGTTTCATCAAAAATGTAAAAAAAAAAAAAGCAAGATATATATATATATCCATAAAAGCATTCATGTCATTTCATGATAAATGAGATCTATACAAGAAACGTTGTCAACTTGAAATCCAAAGAAAAATGGCCACCAAACTTTAAAAATGTAAAAATGGAAGATATACCCAGAAGCCACTACCTCATTCCTATTTCCCTTCTTTGGTTATTGTCTCTAAATGATGAAGCCCTTTTCTTTTCTTTTTGCTTTCTTTTCTCCGTTTACCACTTTGTCTTTCTCTTTCTTTTTCTTGCAAACTGTTGTTCCTTCCCTAAGCATAATGAAATTAACCTTTCTATATAGAAGAGTGGCCAGCGAACCTAAGGCTATTTAAAAAGGGTTATTTGGCTCATATTTTTGGTGAGTCGTTAAGGCCATTATGGTACCATGATGTGTTTTCAAAATAAAATTGGCGAAGGACCCATAAAATGTAGGCCAAGAAACTACCCTATTGGCCAACCAAACTACTAGTTCAAGATTATATCAAAAATGTCATTTTGGTGGGTGAAAATGCCCAAGCCTAGGCTTGATTATCACTTGAAATTCCACTAAAACCTGTCATCTTTTGCTAAATTAGCCTCTTAGAAAATAAAGTGCTAAAATAAGCCAATAGTTATTGAATGTAATATGGCCCAAATAATTAAATTAAATTAGAAAATGGACCAAACTTCATTTAGCACTATTCTTATATGGTCTAGCCTCCAATTATATAATTTTTGGAGCAAAAAAAAAAGAAAAAAATTCATGAAAAATATTAATGGTAAACTCAGGGAAAAATGTGATGAATTAACCAAAATTGCACATAAGTATTGGTACATTCATTTCATGTATCGATACTTTTGCCCTAATGTATCAATAAATTACCATAATGTATTGATACATTAAACCATGTATTTATAATTTTGGTCCTAAAAATCAATTTTAGTTATTGTCAAGACCTTGTATTGATAAGTTCATGAAATGTATCAGTGTAATGATAAAATGTATCCATACCAAATCATAATGTATTGATACACACCCTAAAATTTGAAAATTTAGAATGGTGGGACTAATGCATCGATATAGTTGATGAATTTTGCATGTTAGACTCAATTTTGTCTCCTCAATCACTTTACCTTACCTTTGGATGATAGATATTGGACTTACACAAAATTTGGTGTCTACATAAAGCTTTACCTATTGCAACATGCTTTTACCCGATCGCTCGGATGGCGAGCATGACTTGAAAGGTATATCCCATGATTAGGAATTTCAATTTAGCACGATGAGTCTCATGATTGGAGTAGGGGGCACTATTATATGAATTGCTTATTCAATTAGTCTTGGATAGCCACCATGAAATAGCCAAGCAACTAGAGTTATCATCGATCATCTTAGGCAATGCATGATTAGACACTTATTAAAATCAATATTTTTGTGCTACAAAACTTGAAATACTACTTTTATGGTTTGTGCATAGCAGAGTTCATTAAAAAAGGCCTAGGAGTTGGTTATGCATGGGGAGTATTAGCACCCCACGATGCCCTAAATCGATACCATTTAGCCCTAAATTATCTTAGTTTTGATTCATTTGATTTTATATATATAGTCATTATCTATACGTAATATAATTTTATAAATATTGAATTTGGTTTTTTGTAATGATTGGTATCTTTCTATGTAGATCAGGAAAAAGGAGAAATATAATGGTTTTGATAAAACAATATTTGAATCAATTTGAAAGGATATTCCTGACATAGAACATTGCCCCAAGTTTTTTGAAACTTGATTTTTAAAACATGGATGTGAAGTTATCACCGATAAGAGAAAGCATAAAAAATATGGTTATCACCAAGAACAGCATTGGAGGGATACTTACATAGATCATTGCCTTGAGTTTTTTGAAATTTGATTTTGAAACATGGATGTGAAGTCATCACCAAGAAGAGAAATGTGTTAGTAAAGCATAAAAAAATATAGTAAGTATTGCAAAAAATAAAACACATAGAGCAAAGAAAGAAAAGACGGCTAAGATGTTTCTCATAATTGTCCTCAATTATTTAGAAATAACCAAAATGATAATTTGGAGACACATTTGGACTTGTTGGTTGCATAAGACATGAAAAAAAACACATAGAGCAAAGAAAGAAAAGACGGCCAAGATGTTTCACATAATTATCCTCAATTATTTAGAAATAACCAAAATGATATTTGGGAGACACATTTGGACTTTTTGGTTGCATAAGACATGAAAACCAAGGTTTTGTTTAAAATCCAGGATGGCTAGGGAGAGAGAAAATATTGGATTTTTGGATGAAGTTTTAAAACATAAGGTTAGCATATCCCTAAAAGAATTATGGTTAGAGTATCCCTATAGAAGAAAATGTTGGTAACTTTTGGAGATGGAATGTTTTTGGATTTTTTTGGCAAAAATGTAGATTTTAAATTACAACTGATAAATTAAAAAAAGAAAATTAATTTTTGGAAAGTTTTTGGGGCTCGATTCCAGCCTTGAAAGACCTACATTGTGACACATTACTCTATTGAGGAATTAATCAAACTCGTTTTCAGGCATTCAAATGTCTCAAAAAAGTAATTCTAGAAGATTCATTAATTTTGATAAGTACTTAAAACAAGAGATAATATACTACTATCTGTATTCCCAAATTCATTTTGGATTGATACAAAGACCCCAAGTGGCAAATGAGACACTATTAGAGAGGTAAATCAATAAGGGTTAACATAAAAATGTTCTAAAAATCCTTAAATATCTTGTTTAGGGGGACTTAATTTTTTAACTCAGTTTTGATTCAGCATTGACAGCGTATGTAGAGGAAAGGGTGTAGTGAAGTTTGAAAAATCATCCCAGATTCATTTGGAATCATAAAATTGTGAATTTCATGAACAACTCAAGAAAAATATTTAAGAAATCAAGAAAAATCATATGACAGGTTGAATGGCCCATACAGAATACAATTAAGTAATTTTAAAAGTTTCAGATAGCAAAGGTTCAAAAAATCTTAGCTCTCATATCTAAAATGATCAGAAGGCAAACGAGATACCATTGGAAAGGTAATTCGATTCCTTTTAATGGAAAAATACCAGAAAATTCATTTAGGTTCAAAAATAAAAATCAAGAAAAATCATATGACAGGTTGAATGGCCCAAATAGAATACAATTAAGTAATTTTAGAAGTTTCAGATAGCAAAGATTCAAAAAATCCTAGCTCTCATATCTAAAATGATCAGAAGGCAAACGAGATACCATTGGAAAGGTAATTCGATTCCTTTTAATGGAAAAATACCAGAAAATTCATTTAGGTTCAAAAATAATTTTTTAACTTGAGAACATAGTGCCATTAATACCAAAAGAAAGGAGTTTTTTATTTAAGGACTTCTTAATCACGTGAAAAGATTTTGAGCATCCAAATGGCCAAAATTTTGGGTCTATGGTGGCAAACTATAGACTTATTCAAATCCAAGATACTAAGCTGATGAATGCCCATTATCCATGCCATTCGGTTAATAAAAAGGCTCATAATTAAGTCTTTAACCAAAACACTTAAAAACATTTTTGGATTTTGTTGGGCTTAAAAATAGAATTTATTTTGCCTATTGAGGCCATGAATCCAAACATTGAGCTTGATTTTTCCTTAGATTGGAAAACCAATCGATGAAAAACATTAAATCCATATTAATCTCTATTTATTGAAGGTGATATGGACTTAACTTAAGGGGTTTTGAAAATAACTTTGAAAACAATAAAGAGCATCAAAGAAACATTTAAACAAGTGTGTAATGAAACTTAAAGGATGGCTTAAATATGTACTATTGACTAATCACTAACACAACAAAATATTTCATCATTTCAACAAAGAAAATATGGTAGAAATACATCTACATGCATGGTAATACTCTTAGCATGTTAGGATGAACATTTTAACATAGATTAAACATGAAAAAACTAAGAGAAATATGGAAAAAATGCAAGAACTATGGTTGTTATGCTGTAAATGTAAAACATGTCATATTTTATCATCCAAACAACATCAAGACATCAACAATAATTCATCAAAAGTCCTATTACTATCACAACCAAGGCACAATAATGCATAAGAAGCCTAAAAAGAAGGTCATGATCATATAAAAATGGCTCATTAAGATGATGAAGATGACGAAAATGAAAGAAAATGTATGGAGAAAAGATAAAAAAAATACTAAGAAGCTTTGAAGCCTTTCTTTTGTCCTTGAGTGGAAAACTTCCAAACTTTCAGCTTACTTTCTTTCCTTTCTTTACTGTCTATTAACAAGAAAGAATTGTAAAGAAGGAGATTCAAGGTTATAGTATCAATGAAAGAGGTTTTTGTGTGAAGAAATTAGGGAAATTAAGGGTTTTTGGGGGATTCTAGAAGGAGCTTTGGAATAGTGTTTTGCTAGGCGTAGAACATGTGAGAGGCTAAATATGTACGTTGAAAGATATCCTTGGCTAAGCATGAAAATTTCCTTATATAGCATAACATTTTGGCCATCAAAAATGACCTAGCAAAGAGGGCATTTGTCATGTATAACTTGATGAATCATGGTATCATGTGTTTATCTTTCAATCTTTAACTAGCTAATGCATTATTCTTGCAACAAAGAAAGCCATGATGGGCTAGTATCTTGAGCAAAGCTAATCTTACCTGTAAATGAATCAAACTATAGCATGAAATGTCCCTATCTTAGGCTTAATGGACCCTTCAAAAATGTGACAATCCAATGTTTAAGGCCCAAAATAAAATACATATAATTTCTATGAAGGTTAGTCTAAAATGGAATATTTTTTGAGCCAAAATCAATACCAAATTTGTGTTGTAATATAATGGTATGAAATGATGAAAATGCCATGAATTGGGTTTGCTTGGCTATATGGATATAGGGCATTCTGTATCGATACAAAGCATTTTATCTCAATAGAAAATGCTCTATATTGATACATGAGCAAATTTTGCCTAGATGTGTCAATACATTTAAGCCTGTATCACTACATATTGGCCAGAAAATTATGATTTTAGCTACAACATAACCCTACATCAATAAAATACTCTTGGTATCGATACAACCAATGAAATTTTGATGATGGGCTGGTCCTATACTGATACATTAGGGCTATGTATCAATACAATCATACAAAAATTTTGAATTTTACACACCTTTGGCATTCCAAACACCTTACCTTGGTTAGAAATAATGAGGGATTGGCCTATGCTCATTTGAATGACTTTGATGGTGCCTTGAATGATGAGCTTTGATGGCTTAGATGTTAGCATAGATGAAATAGGGTGTCTACACCTCCCATTATATCAAATATTGTAGCTTTCAAGGTTTTTAGAAGTATTGTAATTTTCTAAAATATATGAAGTTTAATTGTTTGAGTTAAACCTTAATACACAATGATATTATTTGTCATACCTAAGAACTATTAATATGCCTATCACAAAGTATGGGTTATTAATTGATAACCTTCAACCTCCTTTTAATTTTTTTAGTCTAGCCAAGAAAAGCGAAACTAGTTATCTTCATGGGTAAAGCTACTATCAATTATAAAAATTCTTCCATTTAGGGTTTCAATCCTCATATTAGATTAGGTTATCGTTTAACTTACCAGATGAAAGTATTTTACTTCAATTTTAAATGTAAAAACTTGAAGCACTTTCCCATGCTTTTGTCACTAAAACAAGTACAAGCGTACACCCGACAAATTCTGAAACTAAAATCAATTACTTAATAGAATTTCAAAAAAATGAATTGCTGATAAGGGATAATGGGAGAAAATTAAGGATTTGGATAGAAGTAAAAATTTTACTGGACTTTTTTGAATGGCAAAGTGCTGAAGATAAGTAAAATATTAGCTAATTTTGCAGTATTTTCAAAGAAAAAATTGCTAGATATATGGGACTGCAATAGTTTAGAATTGGAAGAGTTCAAAAATTAATTTACCAAAATTTCACGGATTAAAAGGGGAAAAAAGAGAAAAAAAAGAAAAAAATTTGGCTCAAGTTCTATTTAAGCATCGCGTTTAGGCAATTTTGTAGTTAACCAATTCTGTTAACAACATTCAACCATTTTGGGGTGAGATATATGTTTTGGAACTAATGAAAATTTCTTGACTTTTGGCTAAACTTGAAGGACTTGAATGGAATTTACCCAAAGATAAAACAAATATCCGAAAAATATCAGGATGAGTCAAGTAACAGTAAAACTAACTCAATAAAATAATGCATATGTCAAGAACTTAATCCTATCTCTTAAATCTATGAAATATTAAAAACTATAATTAGTATATTTATTTTTTTAAAATTTTTTATTATTTATTTATTTAATAATAATCTAGCACTAAAAGTGGGTAAATCCTTGTAGCGCATCTGATACAAATTCGAAGATTCAATCCTCCAAACATAGTCATCCGTTATTAGACTGTTCAAACCTTCCATAAGCCTAGCTGTGAATTTATCAACTACTTTGACTTCAAAATTTTTATACTTCAGAAAATTGTATCTTAGCGATTTATTCTAGATAATCGAGTAATGAAAAGCTTTATTTACATTTAAGGAAATAAAAATCTTGAAAATTACTTATAAGGATATTGTAATTAATGATATACACACGTGGGCCATGAATGCTAATAACTTCTGGCATATCCACTATCGTCATTCAAAAAATTTCAAAAATTATTTTATATTGAACTTTGAATTGAAATTTAAAAAATATTTTTTATTAAAACACAAAATATTACTTAAAAATAATAAAAATTTTAATTAAAAAGTAATAAAAATTTAAAAATATTTTATATTAAATCCAAAATTGCTATTTAAAAATAATAAAAAATATTAAAACTATTTTATGTTAAATCTTAAATTATAATTTAAAAATAAGAAAAAAATTATATTAAATCCTGAATTACTATTTATAAAATAAAAATTTTAAAAATTTTGATATTAAAAGCCCTAATTACTATTTAAAAATAAAAAATTAAAATAATATTTCATATTAAATCTTCAATTATAATTTAAAAAATAAATTTGATATTAAATCTCCAATTATTATTTGAAAATAATAAATTTTTTTAAAATATCCCAATTAATATTTAAAAAATAACCAAAATATTTAAAAATATTTTATATTAAATCTTGAATATTATTTTAAATTAAAAATAAAAGACATATTTTATATTAAATCCAAAATTACTATTTAAAATAATAAAAAATATCTTTACTTTAAATTTTGAATTACTATTTAAAAATAATAAAAAATTGTATTAAATCTTGAATTACTATTTAAAAAATAAAAGAAAAAAATACTATAAAATTTTAAATTACTATTTAAAAATAATAAAAAAATTACAAAATATTTTATATATTTATTGGGTTTAATTTAATTTGACAAAAATTATTCTATTTTATAATTGCTGAAAATATATGTGCTGAAAGATATGTAAAGGGGGTTGGTTCCTTTACTGATAGGGTTGGTTCTCTTTGTGGAGAAGTGATGGTTTAATTAAGGTTATACGTACATGTTGTTATAATTATATGTACATTCAATTATAGTCATATATACAATCAATTATAATTATCTATGTATATAGCCTAATGCTTGAAAGAAGTATCTGACTCTCAAAGGAAGAAAGACCCTTCAAGCTTCTAAGCAAAATTAAGCATTTAGTACATCTACATGAAACCAACCCTTCCACAAAGTGAACCGACTCCGTGTAGAATTTTTGGCTTAAGGAGTTGGTTCCTTTCTTTAAGGGGTGTAGACACCTAATTTTATCCCAGCCCTTTCCTTGATGGTCCAAAAATATTTAAGACCAAGAACTTAACGGCCACCCAGTGAGGGTAGCTTCTTTCGGGTGGACTAGACATTTTCAACACCAATTTGATCATTTCTAAATTGTGTGGGTGAGTGTGACAGAAAAAGTGACATTTTAAAAGTTGATCTCGGATAAAAGGATGAATATTAAGGTAAAACAATATCTATTAAATTTATTCTTTTGAAATTTATTTTCGTGATAACATCTTAGTCAACTTTTTCATTTTTCAAATTTTTTTAAGAATTTTTTATAACATTTGAAAAGTTGATCGTCATATGTTTTTATCGAAACCATATAGTATTTATGTTGATATGCACTCCAAAAAATCAAAAATATTCAAAAAAAATTTGTAATGGCATTTTATACCATGAGGTGTCAAACTGACAAATTTATCAATTCATTTTGAATTTTTCACAATGATGCAAGTTTTTGCGCGTAGATTTTTCAGTAAAACTTGTTCTGAAATTCAAGTTTTTATCTTTATTATTTCCACCAATTAATGCTTTGAGCAAGATATTAAGTTCAACTTAGTTTTCTGAAGTTGAACTTATTTTTGGAATTTTCTCATTTCCAAAATATAGACTTTTCTATTTCGTAAATTTTTTAATAGAATTTTTCTGAGTTTATAATTTTTAAAATACTTAAGATATTTTCATTAAATTCATATGAAATCATTTTTTGAAAATTCAAATTTTTTTCTTAGTTTTACGCCTTTTTCAAATAATAATTTTTTTCACAAAGGTTTTTCTCATAAAATTTTATGTGTTCAAGATTTTTATTTGTCTTTTTCTTGCACATAAGACTTCTTAAAATTTTCTTACATAATTCAATACTTGAAATTTTTATTAAAAAAAAATTATTTTTTTTATTTTTATTATTTTGGGCCAAATTTTCTTAATAGGCTTAAAATTGGTAAATTTTCTTAATGGGCCTAATAAGCTCATTTATTTCTTAAAAAGCCCAATAAGATTTCTAAGCGCTTTTTTTATTCTCCATCAAGCCCATTTTCCTTCTTTGCAAGCCCAACAATCCCATTTATTAATTATTTCAACGAGACTATTTCATTTCCAACAAGGCCCAACTAGGCCCATTTTGACTTTTAACAAGATCAAAAAATTTGTTTCTCTTTTTAAAATTTTTATAATTCTTTTGGATCCAAAAAATTTTTGCACAAAAATTTAATTGGGCTTTTTTACATGTTCAAATTCAATTTATTAATTAACTTTCAATTCCTTACAATTTAGTCCCTCCATTTCCATTTTTCATAAAATTTACAATTAAAATTTTTATTTTTCATACATATTCAAAATTTTATCAATAATTTTGCTCAATTTCAGAATTACACAATTAAATTATATGAGAATTAATTTAATTAGGATTAAATTTTATCATAAATTTTAATATCATCAAAATAATCATGAAATCTAAAACTTAGCCCACATGATTAATACATTTAGATCCTTGACTAAGTTCAAAAAAAGACAAATTTAATTTAATTAAATCATATCATAATATAAAAAATCTACAAAGTTAATTAATAAATAAACAAATACAATGAAAAATCCTAGAAAATGCTAGAATTATTCAGCCAAGGGTAATTGCTTTAGCTCTTGGCCAAATTCCTTCCCCTATAAATAGAGAAAGGTTGTTTCATTTTGGCCTTTCGGTTTTACGAGAAAAAAAAACATTAAAAAAAACACTAAATTTCCTTAGGTTTTTATGCTCTCTAAAGTAAATTCTTATACAAAAAGCTCTCATTACTTTCATATATTTTTCTTCTTTTTAGTAAGCCAAAATCATGCTTATACTCACGGATTTTAATCCATGTTGAAACACCAAGTATTATGGCTATGAACAAAGTTTCTTGATTTTATTGTTTTATTTAATTTTTATTAGTAATATGTTGATTTTCATCAAGATTATTTGCATTTATTGATAGTAATACTATTATTTTCATGTTTATATTCTTATATTAATTTTTTTAATATTTTCATGATGATTTATGTTGATATATTCATTGTTTATCATGATGTTGTTCATATTTGTGCCTGGAAAAATTATAACATGTATGTATATAGATATTCATGAAAATATGTAATGGAAAAATTATTTTGATGAAATACATGCTGGTCGAACTCCCTATGGTCCTTGGATAATTTTTCATACTTGATTTATGATGTTTTGGAGTATTTTGTAATATTGGAAATTTGTAGGGACATAGATATAATTTTCCCAAAATTTTGAAAGACCTGGAAGGGTGATTCCAAGTGTGGCTAAATTCGGATCCTGATGATTTTGTGATATTTTGATTTTTTAGATATTTTATAATTATGAAAAATATAGGGACCAAATTGTAAAAATTAAAAATTTATTTCAAGGCTTTCCATGTTTAGTCGAAAGCTTCAGTACCCTTAAGGGTATGTTTAAACATTTTTAACATGTTGAAATACATTTTTTTAGCCTTTAGGGATCTTTTTAAAATTTTAAAAAGTTTAAAGACTAATTTTTAAAATTTGAAAAATATTGTTCCAAGGCCAAAGGTAGTTAGCCAAATATTCCTTATGATTTTTGGTAGGTTTCCATGTTGATTTTGTATTTTAAATCATGTAAGAATTAAATTGCAAAACTTCTAAAAATCTTTTCTAAGGCCACATAGCTTAGCCGAATTACTTGCAAACTTTTAGAGATGTCTTTCACTCATTTCTAGCATTTTGAATGCATTCCATACATTTTTAATCCATTAGGGACCATTTGTAATTTTTGAAACTTTAGGGACTTACTCACAAAAAGGTAGAAAAAATTATTCCAAGGCCAAAGGTGTTTGGTCGAATGCTTGTGGTAATATTTGGCATAGTTTCCATGTTGATTTTCAAGTGCTGTATTTTGTTTTGTGATTTTATTTCATATAAGGACTAAATTGTAATGTTAGAAAACTCTAGAATCCATTAAGAAAACCTCACATTTGTAGGGTTAGAATAGTCATTTCCCACACCTAATTACCCGTCTATGGTATTTTGGTCATTTGAGAATATTTCTAGCATTTTTATCCATTTTGGGGCTAATATGCAATTTTGAGATTTATAGGGAACTATTAGCAATTTTGCATTTTAGGTCAATTTTGATGTCTAAGTTACCCATGGAGGATATAATTCTCATTTCATATCATTTTTTAGTCCTTTAGGGTACCGGAATACTCATATGTATAAAGTATATCTTAAGGGTATTTTAGTAATTTATCCTAGAATCAAGTCCTTTATGATCATGGGGGTACTTTTACATAAAAAGTGCATAATAAAGATAGGTTCATCTTTTTATAAAATTATTGAGTCCTTTAGGATACTAAATACTTACATGTTGAAGGTACACCTTAAAAGTATTTTCGTAATTTGCCTTGGAACCAAGTCCTATGTGATCACTAGGATATCCATATGTCGTAGGTGCATGTAGGAATAGGTTGGTTTGTTCATGATAATATTGAGTCCTTTGGGGTTACAGGGATACTTTCACATCGAAAGTATACCCTAGGGGCATTTTTAGTAGTTTTGCTTTAGAACCAAGTCCTTTAGGGTTACCAAGATGCTTCTATATCAAAGGGGTACTTTAGAGGACATTTTGGTCTTATCGACCATCTTTATGCCCTTTGAGTCTAGTTTTGTACGTGTAGTCCAAACCAAGTCTTAGTACAAATGTTATTATCTTTTATAAAATCAAAATTTATTGAAAATCAAAGAATGTCTCCGAATTAAAGTAATATGTGAAATTTTTCCTAACAAAAAAGAGGGATCCTACGGATTATTTTAATAATGAGATATCCTTTTAACAAAAGAAAATAGGAATTTTTTGAATTTCAAAAAAAAACATTTTGTATTCCTAAGGCTTTCTAGTGGGGTATAAAAGATATTTTAATTTTTAAAATCTTTCGTATTCCACTACTCTCTAATAGGGTGCGAAAGAGAATGATAAAACCTTTCATATACCCCCGGTCCTCTTATAGGTTATTAAAGATATTTTCACTTTCAAAAATATTAAAAACCCAATTTTTTATACTAAATAATAAATTAGTTTCATAAAATTTTATTTCGAAAAAGTAATTATAATTAAATACGGGATATTGAGATTGAATAAAAATCAAAATTTCAATTAACATGAGATTAATAAGGTAAAGATTATTGAGTATCATGAAAAGGATTGTTCCGTACTTGTGATTGTAACTGACTTTGAGACCTTTTCATGTGACCTTTAGTATTCCACGAACTTTAGAGTTTATTTTTGACAATTTCGTAACCCTCAAAGTACGAACTCCGATAGGTGACCAATCTCACCTAGTTAAAATAAATTGGTGATGACTCCAAAATAAATGGTCATTTTGTAATGACTATTTAGGGTTAAGTCAAGTGAGCGATTCATCTCGACTATTTAATCCCCATGAAAAATTTATGATATGCCCCAAAAATAAAAGAATAACGATATGTAGATATATAGGGAAAAGGGGTACACCTATTTTTTAAGTCAGACTGGTTAGGATTCATATCTAGGCCATGTTGTGACAAGATGTTGCTTTTCTTTCTTAATTTATGCAATTTTTTTGGCCTAAGAAGTTGGTTTCTTTTATGGAAGAGTTAGGTCTCTTTCTTAATTTTTGTATTTTTTAGCCTAAGAGTTTGCTCTTTTCGTGAAAAATTTGGTTCCTTCAAATAAGATAATATGTAAATCTAGTAAAAATCATATGTACATATCACATAATTAATTATACGTATAGTCAAAATGATATTTTCAACCTAAGAAATTGGTTTCTTTTATGGAGAAGTTGGTTCTCTTTCTTGATTTTTGTATTTTTTGGCCTAAGAGTCGGTTCCTTTCATTAAAGGGTTTGTTCCTTTCATTGAAGGGTTAGTTCTTTCAGATAAGAGAATATGTGCATATAACTATAACAAAATATACAAATTATTTTAACTAAGCCAACCATCATTAATGGAACCAAGCCAACCATCATTAATGGAACCAACCCCTTCACATGCCTTTCTAGCACATATATTCCTAACACTCACAAAATAGAATAATTTTTATCAAATTATTAAACACAATACATATAGAAAATACATTTTTAAATATTTTCTTATTTATAAATATTAATTAAGGATTTACCCTAAAATATTTTTTTAATTTTTATTATTTTTTAATAGTAATTTAAAATTTAATATTAAGTATTTTTAAAATTTTTTATTTTTAAATAGTAATTCAATATTTAATATAAAATATTTTTAAATATTTTTAATATTTTAAAATAATAATTCAGGATTTAATATCAAATATATTTTTTTAATATTTATTGTTTTTTCAAAAGTAATTCAAGATTTTATATAAAATATTTTTAAATTTTTAATTATTTTTAAATAGTAATTAGGGTTTTAATATAAAAATTTTTAATTTTTATTATTTTCAAATAGTAATTCAAAATTTAATATAGAAAATTTTTATATTTTATTATTTGAATAATAGTTCAAGATTTTATATGAAATATTTAATAAATTTTTTATTATTTATAAATAATAATTTGAGATTTATTATCAAATATTTAAAATTTTTTTGAAATGGTTATTCAGGATTTAATATAATTTTTTTATTTTTTTGTTATTTTAAATTGTCATTCGTGATTTAATATAAAATTTTTCATTTTTTATTATTTTTATATTCTAATTCAAGATTTAATGTAAAATAAATTTTAACTTTTATTATTTTTAAATAGGAATTTGAGATTTAATCTAAAACACTTTTTAATTTTTTTATAATTTATTAAATAGTAATTCAAGATTTAATATAAAATATTTTTAAATTTCTTACTTTTAAATAGTAATTTAAGATTTAATATAAAATAATTTATTTTTATTATTTTAAATTTTAATTAGAAACTTAATGTAAAATATTTTTTGAAATGCTGTGAATGATAACAATGGATTTGCAAGAACTTGTTGGGATTTATAGCCTGAAAGTGTAAAAGTAATTTGATACGACCTCGCCTTTAACAAAAGAGAAAAAAAAGAAGATAGGAATTGATAGTATGGGTTACAAGAGAATTGAAAGAGAGGAGAGAATTTCAACTCTGTATAGGAAGGTGTTCTGTGCATGGTCATTATTGACCTATAGCCCATTCACTAGGCCCGTAACAATATCCTCCCCTTGAAAACATCGTTCTCCTCGAGGACGAAAAAGAAAAAGAAAAGAACAGGAGATTACTGCATATCAGCCAAGCACCCCAAACCAAGAACGAAGGTTCCCCTTGCCTTAAGATATGCCACAACTTCCCGAAGCTACCATAACCAGGAGTCATTTTATCTTTTTTGTACATTTTGCAAAGAAGCCCATCAATAAGAGTCATTGATTGAATATTACCCAAAAAGGGGACCAGACCAGCTAGTTAAACGAGAATCGACTAGAGGTCTAGTCCGATACATATATTAAAATCGATTGAACCGATAAAAAATTAAATTAAACCAATAAAAAATCGATTTTATATATTTTTTAAAATCTTTTAAATTTAATATTTGAATATTTAAAAAAAATTATGAAATCAGGCTGTTCAACTGGTTGAACTAGAAACTGGAGGTCGGACCGGTTCGACCTTTGGTTGAGGTTCTTAACCTTGCATGAAAGCAAGTTTCTGTTGGCTAATTTGAAAGGCTGCCAATAATGCTCTAAACTGTTTCCTCTCCTTCATGTACTTTTGGCGTATATCATAAACACTCACTGATATGCCAATAGGTTGCCATGCAACCAATAAAGTGAAATAGCCAGTACCTTACTTTTGTTTGGAAATAGTTGCCACCATGTAACCAATCCTCATCTGGAACAAGGACTTCCTTCAAGAGAATATTTTCATCTTGAGCAACTGGCAATCTAATCAGGTACCCTTTCATTTCTGACGGAGGGCTCTGATTGTCATTACTGAGGAATGCAGCATTTTCCATTAATTTCAAACATTTTGAAACTAGCACCAAGTTCTGCAAAGGAGAAGATAAACTCTACTCCACCAAATCTTCCATAGCTGAATAGCAATCCATAATAACCACTTCAAATACGGCATCAAGTCCTCCAAGCTCTCTTAGTTTCTCCTCGCAATGGCCTTTAGTTTTCCTTGTTTTCTTGATTTTATCCTGAGTCATGCCCTTGCTCAAAGAGACTATAGCTCTAGCGTGATCCATACATTTTCTTAGAGGAAATAAGTTCAGCTATGGAGACAACAATATGCTTTTCGATGTCACCATCCTTTACTGGCGTAGGAGCATTTTCTTCTGAAGTGCTCCCTCTCTCACTAATTAGAATGATACCTTTTGTGTGAGGATCAATAAGGAATTTTGTCACACAATTGACGAAGTTAGTTCCCTTAGAAGTGTTTGTAAAAGTGTTTGGCCTTCTCACCCAAAGCCTAACTGGCTAGCCTCTTTAGATGCTCAAATTTAAATCACTTTGCAGTTGATTGATTTGTAATGAGCGACTATGCACCACCAACAATTGCTGCTGCAGATTAGTCTTTAAGATTGCGAGCCAAGTTTAAAGAAATATTTTGCTCATCATAGTTCGCCATGGATTTTTCCAGAACAACGACATACAGGAGAGCAACAATCTCCAACGCAGAATTACTTCCCATCAAAATTATATCGAGGTTGTTGCCTGAAGAATTTTATGAAATAATTTAGCCACCCTTTTCAACCTGTTTTATGAACATTCCACCTAGTAGAGGCAGCTTTTGCCAAGAGAGGGCAAGAATTGAAGGTTTCTTCCTTTTTAGGACAACAACCTTGCATGCACCAGCAATTTCATTTCCATAAGCTATGTGAAATATTAAAACCTTCGGCGTTGCATGGAAGCTCACCAAGTGCTCACTTGGCTGGAGGGTTGGTCTTTCGTCCTCAAGACCAATGGAATCATTGGTCATAACATAGATAACTCCTTGGGTAACATGGCAACTCCAGTGCCTTTCAACATCGTCAAGTACATGGGAAGGCTCATTTAGCCACCCAAAGATTCTTCTAGCAACATCGACTTCATTAACACACAGTGCACTACCATATAAATGGTATAAGTTTGCTTTGTTCAGATATCCATAACCAATGGTGATTGTTACGTTGATCAGAGTGGGTTTGTCTTTGATAGTATTTGTTTTCTTAATGGTAGCATGACAATCATCATAGCCAGCACTTCTCCTCTCGACCCAAGGATCATGCCATCCAACACTCTCAAAACGCTCATCAACATTCTTAGTAAAGGCAACTTCAGTGTTAGCATAAATCTAAGTATGGTTGTCCTCATAGAAAACTATAAGCTTCCCAAGTCTACAGTGTCCAGCAAGTGAAAAAGCTTCGTTTGCATTATGCTCCTTCTGGCAGCCATCCCGCCAAATAACATATGTGTATTAGCCAATGATCTTATTATCTAGCTTGTTGGCAGCCACGTGTTTCTGTATAAGAGCCAATCCGACAGCATTTGCAACACTTTGACCTTCAACAAGGGAATGTTTAGACATAACCAAGCCAGTAAAGCTAATACGAGCAAGAGCACTAGGGTCTCGTTCATCTGACCATAGACGAAAGCACTCCAACTGTTAGCTTGCTTCTCACCTAACTGAATGACATCACTGTCCATCCGTTCCTCATACAAGCCATTATCAACTCTAGTACATTTTCCAACACTAGCAAACACTAAATAGCAAGTGCTTGAGAATCAGCTGTGAAGGAATGTGCTATTACTGATGTAGAAACCCGTAAGGGTCATGGACCTCGAAAACTCATTCACATAAATAATCATCATTGTATAAGCATTCCCAAGCGATATTTCAGGGAAAACTTGAGTGATCTTTGGAAGCTCCATGACCAGCCTGGCAAGGGCTATCTTCCCCTTCCTAGTAGCTTTTAAGTTGATAGGGTCCAACAAAAATTGGAGATGCGCAGATTTCATTGCCATGTGAAGAATTTCTAAAAGAAGCGAACAGTTTGGGAGATGTTTTTTGAGTGGAAATAGGATACAGTTGAAATGTTTCCATCTCTTCATCGAAAACTACAGCATCCACTCTTACAAACATATTCTCAGTAGAGTCACTAACCTTTTATCTAGAAATTACACCATCCATTCGCAAAAATAGTTCGTCAAATATCTTTGACATTTTAGTACGGAAGCTCTCGTAGTTGCTTTGTAAATCCAGACGCAACTGCTCAATCGAGCTCTCAAGTTTGGCTTCTAAGCACACCAATCTCTCGCAATTAATCAATGTCATCTTCCAACAACATCAACACATCATTATCTTCCATGGCCGAGTCTTAATGGCTTTGATACCAACGATAAAAGCTCACCTGTAACGAAAGAGAGAGAAAAAAAAAAAGAAAAGAAAAAGATGGAATTGTAGTATGGTTTAAAGAAGAATTAAAAGAGAATTTCAATCCTGTATAGAAAGAAGGTTTTCTGTATGTTCATTCATGCCTCTTAATAACTTCAATGGTTACATTTACACTTCATTCCTATCCCAATTACTCCTGTTACTTAGTTGGACCAATATTTCCCTTATCCTATTTCTGACCTGTAGCCTATTCACTAGGCTTGTAACACAGTTATAGTAATTTATGAGTAACTTAAAAGATTTTTATTGCTTTAAAGGTAAGTAGAATTTTTCTCTACCCTATTTTTTAAAAAAATTCTGTATTTCCCTGTAATTTTTCTTTTATATTTTTCATTTTTGCTTTCAAATTGTCAGACTTGAACGGACGGATAATTCAGTTCTGAAACAAAGTGCCAAAAGAAAAGGCATTGTTCGGATTTTTTTATTCAGATTTTATTTTCATATTAAAACAATGATTCCCTTCTGAACTAATTCTTTTTAAAAAGAATTTTTTTTTTTTACTTTTTATTTTTAATATTTTAATAATTTAAGAATCAAAATCTGATAACGAAACCGTGAGGAAGAAGCTCGATGCCCGTTTCCCAGCTGTAAGCTTCCTATCTTTTTATTTTTTTTATTGCTTTTTACTTAATTCGTTCAATTTCATTGGTTCATCTGATGTCAATTTTGTATTGCGTTTTTACTTTTTGACTTTGTGATTGTTTTTTGTTGCTGGGATTTGGATTCATAGGGTTTTTTTTTTTTTTTTGTGATCTGGGTTATTATTAATTTTCCATAATTCAGTTGATAACTGTTTCCAATAACTAAGGTTTTTGAAAATTTAGTTGATAATTTTTTTAATTTTATGGAATTTTCATGGAGTATGTTGTCAGATTTGTGTCTTTAATATTCCTTTCGGGAAGGATTCCTTGCTTTTTAGCTGTTCTATAAGAACCCATGTAGTTGGGGGCTTCGGGGAGCGCTCCCTAAGGAGCGCTTCCCGTAAGGCACCCCAGGCAACCGGCTTAGCCGGTTGCCTTTTTTTTATTTTTACATATATTATTATATAATAATACATAAAATCATTACATATTTACATAAATATATTATAAATTACATAAATTATTATCATAAAAAAAATTTTAAAATTATCAATAAATATTACAGTTACATAAATTATATTATCTATTACATAAATTAT
>JAQSVH010007324.1:0-10174 GCA_029448705.1 Adansonia digitata | reverse complement strand
TGAGCATGTTGAGATATAAAAAAACTTGCCGAAAATGTTTGAGTAGGAGCTATTTTAATGTCAACAAGAGATATGGCATTTTAGTTCATCAAAACACCATCAAGGTATCAATGAAGTCATCAAAATCCTAAGGCTATCACAAATAAAGCCACAATAATGCATGGAAGCCTTAGTAAGGTCATGGAAACATGAAAGTTTACTAAAATGATGATGATGAAGAAAAATAGACAATGAAATAAAGAAAATATAGAAAATACACCCCAATGGAAGCTTATACTCCTAGCTATATCCTTGAACAATAACCCAGCAATTCTAGCTCTTTTTCTTCTTTTTCTTTGCTATAGATTAGCAAGAAAGGAATGGATTAAAAGAGTTTTTGGTTATAGTGGCTAGAAAGGATAGTTTTTAGGGTAAAAAAAAGAAAAACAAGAGGTTTTAGAAGGTTTTCGAATGGTGGAAAGAGAGCTTAGGGAATAATATTCTTAAGAGACCTAAAGGGGTTTTTTTATAGTTAATGTAAGAATGTGGTTAATCTCTTCAGAAATTAAAATGACCTAGCAAAAGAGGCATGCATGACTTCTGACATCTGTAATATTATGACTCATTGTACCAATGTAATACCTTTTAATATTTGATTGGTTAATCTTGATTCTTATAGGCAAAGAAAACTATGCATTAGCTAATCAAATGAGTAATCATAACTTTGTCCATCTTTAAATCAGATTTGGTCATGAAATACCTTAATACCAAGCTTAATGAACTTTTTTAAAATATGTCAATCCAATATTTAAAGCCTAAAAATGAAATCCAAATTATCTGTATGAACTTATATCTAATATTGCGTGATTTTTGAGGCAAATGTCATGACCAAATTCAAGGTTTGAAGTTATAGTACAAAAGGAGAAAAATGTTTTGAATGGGCCAAAAATATCCTTGTATATTAATATAATAAACAAAAAGCCCAAAATGTATCAATACTTTAAATCTCGTATCGTACAAAGTATGGTGTATTGATACCAACAAGTCTTTATCAATACGAAGTATGTTATCTCGATATACACACTCTTATATTAATGCTTGTTGGCCAAAAGTCATAATTTTAGCTATGACATAACTCTATATTAATACAATCACCCTTGGTATTGATACCACTCTTTAACTGTCTATACCATGCCCTTTAGTATCGATACAAACAGAAAGATTTTAGAATTTGAATAATGTGAGCCTTCTATCGATACCTTACACCTATGTGTCGAGACCTACGTATAAAAATATAGAATTTTCTTTCTTTTGACTTTTCATACTTTTTATCTTAGTCAAGAATAGTGGGAAATTAACTAGTGCTTCTTTGAATGACCTCAATGATGCCTTAGATAATGACTTTTGATACGTTGAATATTGGCCCAAATAAAATAGGATGTCTACACTTGCCTTTTTTTGGCCATTGCTAAGTATTAAGGATAGGGCAAAGACAAATAAACACTATTTTGTCCAAGTTGTAACATAACCTGCTGAGTACCTATAGGAAAAGGGAAATCTAATTAGTATTATGCCAAGATAGACAGAGTATGTTGGTAAGGGTTTCGACCAATTGAAAAATTTTAATTAGTTTTGCAGGGTTTGACCTCCCTACTAGGTTTGTAGTTTCCTGGGTTTAACCTCCTATATAGGTGTCAACTAGTGTGGGCTTTGACTCGATAAGCATATAGCTCTTTATGGACTGAGGTAGATAGATGTCTAACTTTTCATGGATGACTCAATAGGCATCTACCTCTTTATGGACTGAAGTTGACATTAGTTCTTTGTAGACTAAGGTAGATAGGCATCTAGTTTTTTATGGACTAAGATAGGTAGACATCCAGTTCTTTATGGACTGAGGTAGATAGGCGTCTAACTCTCGTAGACTAAGGTACATTAGTGTCTTATTTTTATGGACTAAGGTAGTTAGGCATTTAGCTTATTGTGGACTAAGAAACATTGAGTTTAGGGAGCTTACTTAGTGTTTCTAGGGTTTTTGAAAAGAATAGTTGGTATCGTAGTTCTAAGTTTGCTTAAGACTTTTGAAAGCAGGAGTCCATACCTAAAAAGTGGTAAGTAGTTTCATGTATGATGCATCAGGACGTAGATGCATGCTTGGATGATGTAGATGTGATGATTTAGAAATCTAATTTGGCAATTGGCTTTAGAGTTTTGAATTGTCTTCTATCTTTGAGTTTCATTATGTGTTTTTTGCTCTAAGTTTTACCAACTTTAGTTTCAATGTTTAGAAGCTTTTTTTAAATGGTTGAGATAATTTTTGAAGGTTGAGGTGACCTACGATGTGTAGAAAGATTCTTAAGTTTGACTGGCTCCTATGAGGGCTTCATTCATAAAGGTTGGTTAACAGACTTGGCAAGTTAGTTCTTGACATGAAGGGCGTATTTGATAGTCTAAACTAACTGATAGGAATTTGGTTTAATGGCAAGTGTCAAGGATTATTGATTTGGCTTTGCTTATCAGCTAAGGTTTATTGAAGGACATCTTCGATCATGTTTTCAATATAGGAGAAGTCTGAAGGGTAAGTTTGGTTATGGTTCCAGAATCCGTTCTTAGCTTTTTGAACCTAAGAAGATTTTCATGCAAAGTTTTATCTTCTTTGATGTAATACTAAGAAATCTTATTATCAATTTTTTACAATCTATTAAGTATTATTAATTATACGTAAGCATAATGAGATATGGTATACAAATATGATAAAGAAGATCTAAAGAATAAAATGGTTGCAGTTTATATTTGGAAAAAAAAGAAAAATGATTCATTGAACATTTTGGGATGTACAAAGAAAGTTAAATTTTAACTTTTCTAGGTAATCCGTCCTTTTTGATGCTAATGACATAAGTCTTTCATTGAGTACTTCTAAAGATTTCTCTCAAATGACCAACTCTTTTGGTTTTAGCCGCTCTTCAAGGAACCTCTTAGATTACCCCATGGTAATTGCCTTAAGTAGAGGTAGAAACCACCCTTTTTCTTTCAAGATTGGTTAGAAGTAGGTTTATTAGGTTGAAGATAGGATAAGTAGGTTGGGCCAAATTTTAGTATTTAATTGGATGATGGTTTTGTTAGGTGAATATTAGTTTTGATTTGGTTCAGCCAAGGCTAAGGTTTGGTTGCTTAACTCGACCTTTCATATTTTTAACTTAAGCAAAACTTAGTTCTGTAAATACCAATTTCGATTCCTATCCAAGGTTTTTTTAGAGATGCGGATCTCTTTGTATTTTTCCATTCAAAGGGCCTTTTTAGGCATAATACTTCTTGACGGAATTAGACTTAATGAAGTTAGGTAGGTAGTTGCCATTTATCTTGGTTAAAATCAATGCTCCACCAGAGAAAGCTTGCTTAACCACATAAGGACTTTTCTATTTTAGGGTTTATTTTCCTTGAGATCTTTATGAATTAGGAGGATCTTTTTGAGTAGTAAGTTTTTTTTCTTAAAAATGACGAGGATAGACTTTCTTGTTATGAGCTTTCATTGTACGCTTTTAATACATTTGTCCATAACAAATAGCTTTCACCTTTTCTCATTTATGAGATTAAGTTGCTCGTATTGGTTCTTGGCCCACTCAGCTTATTCGAGCTGTGATTCCAGCAAGACATTAAGTGAAGTGATCTTGACTTTGATAGGCAAGACTACCTCTATTATGTAGACTAGGGAGAATGAGGTAGCTCTAGTGGAAGTCTGAATTACTATGTGATAAGCTTGCAATGCAAAAACTAGCTTCTTTGTGCTAATCTTTATAAGTTTCAGCCATTTTCTCGATTATTTTCTTAATGTTTTAATTGGTTGCTTTAATGACCTAGTTTATTTTTAGACGATATAGCACTGAATTGTGATGCTTGATCCTGAACTAGGAGCAAATTGCTTTCATCATTTTGTTGTTAAAGTTGCACGCATAATCCCTGATGATCTATTCGAGGAAACCATATCGATAAATGATGTCTTGTTTCACAAACTTGCGTATAACAAATCTGGTGACATTGTAATATAAGATTGCTTCTACCTATTTGGTGAAATAATCAATGGCAACAAAGAGAAAGCAATGCCCATTCAAAGCATTAGGAATGATGGGTCCAATCATGGCCATACACTGCATAAAGAAAGGCCATAGAGCCATCATGACATGTAGGGGTTAAGATGGGACGTGGATTTTATCTGTATAGATTTGGCACTTATGGTATTTCCAAGCATAGTCAATGTCATCTTTTTTGAGTGTCAACAAGTAATAGCTAGACCTCATGATTTGCTTTACCATTCAGTGTCCATTAGCATGCTGTAGGCATTCTATTTTGTCCAAGCCAATATTTAAAGCATCAGAAGCCATCGTCTGAGGCACCATTGAAGTCATTCGTACAAGCTCGTGTCCAATTCACATCATTCCTAGCTAAGGTAGGGTCATAAATTATTTAATTTAATAACAGGCATTATAAAAAATGCAAATGAAACCATGCGCATTTTCAATTTATTTACTTGGGCCTATTTTATTTAGTTATATTAGGTCATAAATTATTTAATCTAAGACCAAGCATTATAGAAACATATATACATTAGATAAAATAGAGCTCGTGTGTTTATTTAATTATTTTATATTTGGCCTATTTTATTTAATTTATTAGGTTATCTGTTAAAACATTTTAAAATTCTTGATGGGCCTTATTAAAATTATTTTGTTTTAATAAGTCCATTATTTGAATTAATTTTAGGCATCTTGGGTTGGGTTAATGATTTTTTTTCAAAGGCCTAATTAGCTTGATGGTTGGATACTTCATGGCAAAAAGTGATATGCAAGGGGTATTTTGAAACTTTAATAGTTTTTGGTACTCAAGGATTAGTACTTGGACCAATTAAAAATTGAAAGCATATTCTAGTACACCATGAATCATCATTTTTTGTAACCAAAAGACAAAAGTGCCCCCTTTGCCATAGAATGCTGTTGGCCAAATGGCCACCTATAAAGCCAAAAGTTTGCCTTTCATAAAAAAAAAAACTCTTTCCAATTTTCCTCATTTAGCTACCAGCTTTAGACCGAAAAAAATTTCAGCAACAAAAAATCCATAGCAACTGAAAAAAAGAAGGGAAAGTCGAAAATAGGCAAAACACCATCATAGAGGCACCATATTAACAAGGAGATTAAGCAAGCTTTAAGATTAATTTTGTGGTATATTGCCTTTATCACATCTTTTTATTTTTTGATTTTTGTTTTTCATTGAGTTTTAGCAAGCCTTTTGAATGATAACCATAAACCTTGTAGGATTCATCATTTCTTTAAGCTTGTTTGATGTGGTTTTAATGAGTTTCAAAATATTCTGGTGGCTGAAAAATCATGTTTCTTGTCCCATTTCCATTCCTTTAGCTTGTATTTCTGCCTTCATATTTTTGCTACATCTCAGCACTTTGATTTGTGATCGTTAATATCTATTGTTGCAAGACCAAATGTTGTTTACGTCATTACTTTGTTTTGGTCACCTAATGCTTGTTAAAATGCCATATTGTGTGTGCCTAAATATGCCTTGAGTGTTTGACATCATGGTTACATATTTAGTTCATAACATGTTTGTTTAATGTGGGTTGAAACCTGATTTTGTAAAAACTACCTCAAGTAAAATCCATACTAATCTTACTCAATAGGGATTAGTATAGATTTAATGCTTCTAATATATTAGTTCTCCAATCTTAGTGATATATCAAATATAAATGTTTGGGATCATGGCCCCATTAGGCCAAATAAATTATGTTTTTAATCAAAAATTAAAAATGTTTTCAAATCTTAATTTGAGTTTTGTTTTGAGCTTATCGTTACCATTGGTGTGGAAAGTAGATTGTTTGGCGGCCTATTCTATAGGGGCTAGATTAGTCCATTACTTCATTGCCATGGATCTTAATGATTGGACATTCGTATATCCAACGCTTTGGCACCTGATCGTAAAAGCTGTAACCTGAACAAACCCTTATTTTGGTACTAGTTGCATAGTGGCCCTAGTTAAAAAAAATATTTTTGGCCTTCAAGTGATTTTTCTAGAATTTTCTAGATTTTTCTTAGGAAAGGCTTTGAATTACTTTTACAATGATATCTCGTTTGCCCCAAATTGTATTGGATATAAGAGTTATGATTTTTCAAATTTTCGCTGTTTGGAACACCTAGAATCAGTAATTCACATTCTATTCAGGTGATTTTGACCTATAGAATGAATTTTTTGGATTTTTTAAATATTTTTCCTGAAAATGCTATAAAATTCCCGTTTTAGAAAGATATCGTTTGTGATTTAACGATTCTAAACAAGTCTGGGATGATTGTTCAAAGTTCACTACTCCCTTTTTCTACCACTTACTGTCAATGCTGACTCAGACTCGATTTTAAAACTTAATTCTGCTTAAAAAGTAATTTTCTAGGATTTTTAGAATATTTTTACATTAATACTTATCGAGTTATCTTTCAGCGGTCATTTTCCACTAGAAACCATTGGACCAAGCTGAAATAAATTTGAAAGGATGGATAGCACAATGTTGTCCCTTGCTTTTGTTGAACTTGGTAAAATTACATGGATTTTCCCAAATCAACATTTCTAGTCATTTGAACGATTCGAAATTATTCAATGATTTTTCCCATTGAGTCTTGATTTATAGCATAGGTCCTTTTAGGCTTGGATCAAAACTCAAAATTGTTTTCAAAATTAATTTCCATTCTTAATTTAAAATATTTTTCATTTTAAAATTTGTTTTCTTCAAAAATTCTAAAAAAATTGATTTTCAAAAATCACTTAAATTCTTTTTTTTCGAAAGGATACTTCGATCCCACTTTTCCAACGGGATTTTCCAACCCCTTTTCCTAAGGGAATACTCCAATCTCGCTTTTCAAAAATACATAAAAAATCTAAGTTTCTCTCTTCTCGGCATCCTCGGACCTTCTTACCAACCTTTTCATACCTAAGATGGCTTTCAAATCCAAATATGTCTTAAGATAGTTAATTTAAATATTCCTCAAGAATCGAGGTCAATATGAGATACATCCCAACCATCCTTCTTTTCTATTTCCATTTTTTTATCTTTAAATAAAATTTTTTAATATTTCTTTATGTCTTGCTAACCCATTTTCCCTTCTTAATGGGGACTTGCATTATGTGTTAAAAAACTTGAATTTTATTAAACCCGAGGCAATGTTCTACTTTAGTACCCCTCTAGTGCTTGACATAGAGTATCCTCTTCCAAATCAATCCGAATATTTTTTTACTATATCCTATGTTTCTTCTCTTTCTTGGGTTGTATAAAGATATATCAATTAAACTTTTATCAATAAAAACTCATATCTAATATTTAAAAATTTGCATTCATAATAAGGGGATTAAATATAAATAATGATCCCATGAAAAACTAAGGAAAACCAAGACTTCAATTATTTATGGCTCAATGGTACCAATTTAGGGCATCGTGAGGATGATCCTTCCCATGGAGCAACCAACTCTCGGACCCTTAAAGAGGAACTCTGGTATATGCAGTTCATAAAATTAGTGTTGCAAGTTTCATAACTTGAAACAACTGATTTTAATAGGTATCCGATCATACCTAGCCTAAAATAGTCGGTGGCAACTTTAAGTCATAGCCATTTCGTAAAGGCCATCTAAAATCAATTAGAGGAGTAATTCGTCCAATAGTCTTTCCTTCCACTTTCTCCTTATCATGCCTAATTCAAATCCTGATCAAGGAATAATCCAAAGGCAAGCACCACCTCTTTTGCATTGTTTTTTAAGTCATAGTGTGCCACATATGTATGTGAAGGGGGCATGTTGTGATAGCTTGGTGAATCTACTAGAAATTGATTTTGAGAGTCAAGCTTGCAACTAGCCAAATTTTATCATGATTCATGGTTTCCCTCGATTTTAGTCATTATTATTTGTAATCCCTTTTCTTTATTTACTTTGTACATAATATTTATTTGCCATCACTCTTTGTGTTTTTGTAGTTCTCTTGATTTCTAGGGTTCTCTTTTAACCCTTCCAAGAAAAAAAGAGAAAGATATGATGCTTTTTAAAAATGGTAATAAAGAGTAAATAAAAAGGTTTGATTCTTTCGTTGACACAAACTGTGCATTCATATCTCATTAGTCTTTTGATTATTCTTTTCTTAGAGAGAGAATAACACCTTTATTAGGTGGAAGTGAGTAATTTTCCTTTGTGGTATCTTTTCTTTATTCGTAGGTAAGCAATACCTTTTGGGGTGTAAAGTGCCTATGCTTTCATGGTATCCTTTTTATTCGTATGGGTATATACATCCACCCGGATTAAACCTATTCTACCAAGCCTATGATGGGCCTAGGATCGGGGTGCCTCGACTATCTTTACCAGATGGAAAAGTGATTTAGGAACCTTTTAGAGTTAACTTATCCCTATATAGTCAGCCATAAAAGTTGAACCATGTCAAGCTATATCAAACTGTTTCTAGATTGACCCTTAGAATAAGACACTCAGGGAAACACTTTTTCTTAGAATCAAAGTTTATCCACCAAATGGGACAAACTTGGATTCACATCATAACCTTCATTCTTTTTGTGATTGGGCACTATACACATGTTCTTTTCATTGGAATCCACAGTTTTGATGCTTTGGTTTTGTAGGAAAAGCTTTTCTTTCTACCATTTTCTTTAGAATTTTAGTTCATCCCTCAAATTGGACAAACTTGGATTCTCATAATAATCTCCATTCTTTTGTTGATTGAGCATAATGATTAAACACATTCTTCTCCATAGGATGCATGATTTTGATGCTTTGCTTTTGCAAGAAAAGCTTTTATTCCCACTATTTTCTTTAAAATCAAAGTTTGTCCATAAAATGGGACAACCTCGAATTCTTATTATAATCTCCACACTTTTTGCGATTAGGCACTAAAATGTGTTCTTTTCATTGGGATAAATAGCTTTGATGCTTCGGTTTTGCAAGAAAAGTTTTTTTTTTCAGCATTTTCCTTAGAATCATTATTCATTTCGTAAATGGGACAAAATTGGATTCACATAATAATCTCTGTTCTTTTGGTGATTGGGCACTAAAACATGTTCTTTTCATTGGGATACATGGTTTTGATGCTTTGGTTTTGCAAGAAAAGCTTTTCTTTGCACTGCTTTCCCTAGAATTAAAGTTCATCCCTCAAATTGGCCAAACTTGGATTCTCCTAATAATCCCTATTCTTATGGTGATTGAGCACTATAAACATGTTCTTTTCATTAGGATACGCGGTTTTCTTGCTTTGGTTTTTAAGAAAAGTTTTTTTTCCACCATTTTCCTTAGAATTAAATTTCATCCCTCAAATTGGCCAAATTTGGATTCTCGTAATAATCTTCATTCTTATGGTGATTGAGCACAATAAGCACATTCTTCTCATTGGAGTGCACAGTTTTGATGCTTTCGCTTTGCAAGAAAGGCTTTTGTTTTCGCCATTTTCTTTAGAATCAAAGCTTGTCCATCGATTGGGACAAACTTGGGTTCTTGTGATAATCTCCATTCTTTTTGTGATTAGGCACTAAAACATGTTATTTTTATTAGGATACACAGTTTTGATGCTTTGGTTTTGTAAGAAAAGCTTTTCCTTTCACCATTTCCCTAAGAATTAAAGTTCTTCTTTCAAATTGGATGAACCTGAATTCTCATAATAATCTCTATTCTTTTTTTGATTAAGCATAATAAACACATTATTTCATTGGGGTGCATGGTTTCGATGCTTTGGTTTTGCAAGAAAAGCTTTTATTTCCACAATTTTCCTTTGAATCAAAATTCATCCATCAAATGGTACAAACTTGGATTCACATGATAATCACAGTTCTTTTTGTGATTGAGCACTATAAACATGTTCTTTTCATTGGGATACGTGGTTTTCCTGGAAATAAAAGCTTTCCTTGCAAAACCAAAGCATCAAAATTGTGTATCCCAATGAATGGAACATGTTTTAGTGCCCAAACGCTCAAAGAATGGAGATTATTATGTGAATCCAAGCTTGTCCTAATTACGGAATGAACTTTGATTCTAAGGAAATTGTTGGAAAGAAAAGCTTTTCATGCAGAACCAAAGCATCAAAACCATGTATCCCAATGAAAAGAACATGTTTTAGTGCCCAATCGTGAATAGAATGGAGATTATCTCGAGAATCCAAGTTTGT
>JAQSVH010007302.1:0-12184 GCA_029448705.1 Adansonia digitata | reverse complement strand
CATACATGAGCTCCTGTATTGATACGTAAGCTCTTGTATCGATACATTTACATGTTGTATCAATACAAATGGGGACATTTCAAAATTTTAGATTGTTGGAGCATTGTATAGATACATGAGAACCATGTATCGATACAATCAAGCAAAATTATGAATTTCTCATATCTTTTATCCTCGGGCACCTTGAACTATGTCCTTTGATGCCATATCTTTGCATTAACCTTTGATATGATCCATAGGCCTTCTTGACCTCCTCAATGTCACTTGGTGATCATCGACTTCTCTCACGTCTGTGTCCCAACTTGCTAAAAATTCGCCTAGACAACATAAGGTGTCTACAGATGCTAAGAACAACACTTGTTTCTAGTCTCGAGATTTTGGTGCCTTGTATCGATACTCTATGGACTTCTATCGATAATCATGTTCGTGTATCAATACATTTTGCCAAAAATCACAACTTTAGCTACTGCCAAGACTTGTATCAATACAATTATGCTAGGTATTGATACCACACCTTAGGTATTGATACCAAACCCTCATGTATCAATACTACACATGGAAATTCAAAACTTTGGTAACGTGAAAGCTTCGGATAGTGCTTAAGCACCTATATAACCTGCACATACCTTAGGTTCCTCGAGTTGTCTTAACTTGGTCATAAAGAAATGAAAATTAGCTTGCGTACTCATCTGAACGACTCCAATGACACCCCAAAAATAACCTTTGATGCCTCATTTTTGCATTTTTTCTTTAACGCAGTCCATAGGTATTTTAGACCTTCCCTAAAAAAATCTTTGTCAGCTTTATTTCTATTTTTTTTATTTTGTCACCTTTCACTTAACTCCTAAGATACCAAAAACTATTTTGGACAAAATGAGGTGTCTAGAGCTACCCCTCTTTGACCGTTGCTAAGTATTAGGAATAAGGCAAAGATAAATGGACACCATTTTGTTTGGGTAATGTATTAGGCTATTTTTTTAGTGGGAAAAAATGTGTGCAGCTCTTTGAGGACTAGAAGAAAAGAAGTGACACTGGCTTGTGTGGGCTTAAAAGCAATAGAAAAGGCATCATGCTCGTTAAAGAGAAAAATAAAGGGGGTACCACTAGCTTGTGTAGGCTTAAAAGCAATAGAAAATGTGTCATGCTCTTCGAAGACCAAAATGAAAGGGGTGCCACTAGCTTATATGGGCTTAAAATAAAATGTGTCTTGTTCATCGAGGACTAAAATGAAAGAGGTGCCACCAATTTATGGAGGCTTAAAAGAAAAAAAATACATCCTATTCTTTGAAGACTAAAACAAAAAAGGTGCCACCAGCTTATATGGGCTTAAAAAAAAGGCATCCTACTCTTTGAAGACTAGAATGAAAGAAAAGGTCTTGCTCTTTGAGGATAAAGAAAGGAAACATCCTACTTTTTGAGGACAAAGAAAAGAAATGTCCTACTCTTTGAGGACAAAAAAAGAAAACATCTTGCTCTTTGAAGATAATAAAAGAAGACATCCTGCTCTTTAAGGACAAAGAAAGAAAATGTCCTGCTTTTTGAGGACAAGAAAAAAAAAAGGTCCTGCTCTTTGAGTGTAAGAAAGAAAATGCCCTACTCTTTGAGGACAAGAAAAAAATGTCCTACTCTTTGAAGACAAGAAAAAAAAACATCCTGCACTTTAAGGACAAAGAAAAAAAATGTCATGGTGTTGAGATTAAATATTTTGCTTGGATGATTTTCAATAAGCTTATGATGTTGAAGGTATTTACCTATGGATTTTTGAGGTTTTTGGAAACAGAAAGTCCCACCCTCTGCTCTTTACTGATTTGCCTTTTATAAGGGGATTACTTAAAAGATGTTAAATCTTGTAGAAAGTATAAGAATGCGTATGCATGTTTAAATGATGCGAAAGTGGTGTTTCTAAAGGCATAATCAGTTAATTTTGGATCTTTTTCACATCTGATAAGGTGGCTTCTTGTCTCGATGACCAATGATGGTAATAAGAGGATTTTGAAATCGAATGATTCATGTTGGAAGGCTTCAGTTGTAAAAAGCCCATTAGCAAGCATGAATGGTGCTGTTTTGCTAATTCCAACTCTAAAGAGCCCCTTTGACTATTCAAATATATTGAGCCATGGTTGTTTGGGTGCCAATCAAAGCAGGATTTTAGCCTCTCTTCTTCATGATAGGCTTTCCTAGGGTTAGAGTTTGAACACTTCCCAGGATACAAGATTAAAGAAGGCAGGACCGACCATGGCCCTAAAGTTCATTTTTGGTCTCTAGACCTAACAAAAATTCTCGCAAAGTTCAATCTTTCTAAGCAATGCTATGAAATCTTATTATTAGTTTTGTTCATTTATCAAGCATTATCAATTAAATGATAAATCTGATACAATATGGAATGCAAGGTTACGAAAAGGTTTTGCGAGAAATCAAACAATTGTATTCTCATTCGATTGAAAAATTTTGAAACATGAAAGAGTGAAAAGAAGTCTTTCTAGACAATTGGCTTTGATGATGATGACATGAATTTTCCATAAAGTGCTTTCGGAGTCTTTTTCTCGAGCAAATGATCCTTGTGGTGTTGGCCAAATCATAAAAAGATTTCTCAGATTGCCCTATGGTAGGATGGAGGCCTCAAAGTTGGTTAGTTTTCATTTTCCAAGTACAGTTATGGATAAGATTTGGTTAGCATCAAACAGAAGGGTTAAGTTATGATTTAGTGTCTTGGTCAGAGTTACGAATATGGGGAAGATTAGTTTTAGGCTGATAATGGTTTGGGCTTAACTTGGTTTGAATAGGTTTGGTTACTTAAGCCACCCTCTCTAGTTTTTGACTTAAGTTGGTTTTTTTTCTTTATTTTTTTGTTCTTTTTTTTTGGAGAATGGAAAGCGAAGGGTTGATAAAATGTCCTTTCATGTTTTCATCCTAAAGTCTTTTCAGGCATAGTATTTTTTTTTTACAAAATCAGAGTTCACAGGATTGCGTAGGTCGCTACCATCCATTTCGGTTAAGATTAAAGCTCCTCCAAAGAATACATGCTTCACCATGTATGCTCCTTCCCAATTTAAGGTCTATTTTATGTGCACATCTTTATGGATTGGGAGAATTTGCTTAAGCACCAAGTCACTTTCTCGAAACTGAAAAGGATGGACTTTTTGTCATAGGCTCTCATTATGCATTTTTGATACATCTGCCCATGGCAGATGGTTTAATTCTCTTCTCTTTGATAAGATTAAGTTGCTCAAATCGATCTTTAACCTATTCAACCTCTTCAAGTTGTGCTTCCATCAGGAGTTTGAGTGACAAGATTTCTATCCTGATAGGTAGAACAACTTCCATGCCATAGACTAAGGAAAATGGTGTAGCACCCGTAGAACTTTGTATGTCTCAGCCATCTTTTCGATTATTTTTTTAATATTCTTGTTAGCTGCTTCCACTGCCCTATTCATTTTTGGACAATATAGGGCAAAATTTCGGTGTTGAATTTTGAACTGAGAGTAGATTGCTTCATCATTTTGTTTTTCAAATTATGCGCATTATCTGTAATGATTTGCTCGAGGAGGCCATATCGAAGATGATATCCTGCTTCACAAATTTGCACACGATAGCTCTAGTGACGTTAGCATAAGAAGCTACTTCCACCCACTTAGTGAAATAGTCAATAACAACTAGGACGAAATGATGCCTATTAGAGGCCTTAGAGGTGATTGGTCCAATCATGTCCATGCCCTACATAGAAAATGGCCATAAGGCTATGACAACCTGTAATGGCACTAGAGGAACATGAATCTTGTCTATATAGATTTAGCATTTATGGCATTTATGGCATAGTTGATACAATCTCTTTCTAGAGTCAACCAGTAGTAGCTCGATCTCATGACTTGTTTCACCATTTGATGTCCTTTAGCATGCATTCTGCAGATCCCTTCATGGGCTTCCTCGAGGATTCTTTTGGCTTCTGAGGCATCAACGCATTGGAGTAATACCTGGTCCCAACTCTTCTTGCATAGTGTTAGAGTAATACCTGGTCCTAAATCTTCTTGCATAGTGCTCCACCATCTAAAATGAAGTTTGCAGCCATTCTTCGTATGGTTTTTTTATCATTTTCGGTGGCACAATCTGGGTATCGCTAATTTTTTATATATTGGAGGATGTCATGATACCAAGGCAAACCATCTTTTTTTTCCTTGATATTCTGGCAATATGCTAATGTTGAATGAATGCTTATCTAATGGGGGCGACATCCAACTCCCGGTTAACCTTAAACATGGATGATAAGGTGGCTAAGGCATCAACAATTTGATTCTTTTCTCGAGGCAAATATCAAAAGCTAACATTATTAAATTCTTTTCTCAGTTCTGAGATTAAACTTTTATAATGAGTTAGTTTAGCTTCACATGTTTTCCATTCCCCTTTCAATTGGTAAATGACAATAGTTGAGTCTCCAAACACTCATAAGGTTCAGATGCCCCTTTTGATGGTGACTTGGAGTTCGACGATGCAAGCCTCATATTCAGTTATATTGTCAGTGTAGTCGAAGCTCAATCTTGCAGTGAAAGGATAATGGCTTCCCACAGGTGAGATTAAAATTGCCCTAATTCCATGCCCTAATGCATTTGAAGCATCATCGAAAAACATTTTCCAATGTGAATCGCTATCGGTTGTATCTCCCACCTCGGATATGCACATTAGGTCTTCATCGGGGAATTGGAAACCCAAAGGTTGATAATCATCTATTGCTTAACTAGCCAAAAAATCTATGATTGTGCTACCCTTGATGGCCTTTGATTCACATATACAATATCGTATTCAAAAAGTAGGACTTACTACCTAGCCAATCGCCCTAACAATGCAGGGGCTTCACATAAGTATTTGATGGGATCCAGTTTGGCGATCAACCATGTGATGTGGTATAACATATATTGTCTTAACCTCATGGTTGTCTAGACTAAAGCGTAACATAGCTTTTCCACTATAAAGTAGTTATTTTCACATTCTGCGAACTTTGTGCTTAAATAGTAGATAGCTTGTTCTTTCTTTCTCGATTCATTATGCTAGCCTAATACATAGATCATCGAACTATAAAAAAACTAATAGATATAAAATTAGAGGTCTGCCTGGGATTAGGGGCATAAGCACTAGAGGGCTTAAAAGGTATTTTTTTTTACTTTATCCAAGGCTTCTTAACATTCTCTATTCCATTTTCTGGGATTTTATTTGCGAAGTAACCAAAAGATCGAGTCACATTTATTAGTCAATTAAGATATAAATCAAGCTATATAGTTTAATCTTTTTAAAAAACTTTTCACCTCTTTTGGGGTTTAAAGTGGTAGAAGGCTTTGAATGGCCCTAACCTTGTTGGGGTCGACTTCTATTCTTTTTTCACTCATAATAAAGCCCAATAACTTGCAGAATGTGACACCAAATGTGCATTTGGTAGGGTTTAACTTAAGCTGATATTTGCAGAGGTGTTTAAAGAGCTTTCGCAAGTTGGCTACATGTTCATTCTCTTTAGATGATTTGGCGATCATGTCGTCCACATAAACTTCAATCTCTTTATGCATAAGGTCATGAAACGGTGTCACCATTACCCTTTGATAAGTTGCCCCAGCATTTTTGAGCCCGAAAGGCATCACTTTGTTCCTTACATGGTCACGAAAGTGGTCTTTTCCATGTTTTCAGTCACCATTTTGATTTGCTTGTATCTAAAAAATGTATCCATGAAAGAAAAAAATGCATTTTTGGCGGTGTTGTCCATTAGGGTATCGATATAAGGTAAAGAAAAATTACCTTTTTGACTAGATTGGTTCAAGTCCCTATAATTCACACATATTCACACTTACCATCCTTCTTAAGGACTAGGACTATATTGGCCACCTACTCAGGGTATTTAGTGACTTCAAGAAATCCTCCTTTAAATTATTTCTTTACTTTTTCTTTGATCTTTAGCAGTATCTCGAGTTTTATCCTTCTAAGCTTTTATTGTATAGGTTTACACTCGAGTTTGAGAGGAAGTTTATGGAATACAATGTTGGTATTCAACCCAGGCATATCTTGGTAAGACTAGGCAAACCCATCTCAAAACTCTTAGAGAAGGCTTATCAGTTAGTTTTGAGTTGATGGTTTTATAGAGGTTCTAATTTTGACTTCTTTTCAGTCTTCTTCTATCCTAAGGTCTATGGTTTTAGTGGGTTTTTTATGAGGTAAAATCTATTTTTCTTCTTGTTTAATTAGTCTGAGCAAATCTGCTGGTATAGGGTCCTCCTTAGAATGTCTTCATACTCAAGCCCACCAGCACAGATTGCTTACTCAAAGTTAATTTTCTGAGTTTTAATGCGAATATTCATGCAATCTTCATCCAAATACCTAAAAATATGAAAAAGAATAATATAGGTAAAAAAAATGTAGAGGCAGATGAAAATGGACACAATGAATGAAATGCATAATGCTCTATAATTTTCATTGATAATACTTAATAACAGGTGCCTATACAAAGGATCCCACAATGCTTTTGGGCGAAAGCATGTGGGTTTGGTTCATGGCATTACTTTGAAAGAGTTTTAAACAATACAAGGATTGCTGTCTTAGTCCAAGCACATGGAATAAACTCTGGAGGGCATAAGTTGATCTCTCCTCCCATTATTGATAGCTCTTCAATTGTATTGATAAAGAAATCCTTAAAAGTTTTCCCTAACACAAGCATGACATTTGTCGAGCTAGGGTTAACATGTTCTCCTAAGTGAAAGTTCTTATGCTATAGTGAAAATGCCATAGGTTCATGCCCCATGTCTTGTCCTAATAAACATGATATTCTTTCTTTTTATTCTTCTAGGCTTGCTTCTTTTTCTGTTATGCATTGGGTTTGAACCCCACTCTTCTCTTGTCAGTCTGATGGGTCACCTTAAAGCTTTAGTAACTCATTGGAGGCATTTTCTAAACCCTTTTCTGGCTCAAGCACCTTTGCCAACTGTTAGTTTTAAGCCTATTTATGTGCTTCCTGACAGATGAGGCTAAATCATGGACAATCCTTCCTTAACATAGGTGGATTGATGAACTCTAATGATTGAAAAGAGGGTTTTGGAATGCCCTCATAAAGTTTAACATATGGGTTATCGATCGAGGTAGCAGCAATGATATCTTCTTCTCCACCAATACTGACAACTTTGTTTCCAATTACAAACTTTAATTTTTGGTGCAAGAATGATGGAACTGCTCCCATAGAATGGATCCATGGCCTTCCTAAAAGGTAACTATATGATGGACCAATGCCCATCACATAAAAGTTAACCCCATAAGTACATAGGCCTATTTAGAGTGAGATAGTGATGTTCCCCACAACGCTTCTCCAGGTTTTGTCAAACCTCGCACCACTATGTGACTGTTTCTAATGTGAGACGCATCAATAGGGAGCTTACTCAAGCATGACATAGGTACTACATTCAAAGCTAACCTGTTATTGATGAGCACCTTAAGCAATATGCTCCCTTTGCAGTATGTGGTGATATGAAGGGCTTTATGATTTCCTTTTCCTTCTTGTGGAATCTCATCATCGCTAAAGGATATGTAATTGTCAGCTATGATATTGATCACTAGATGATCTAATTAGCCTATAGAAATATCGTGAGAGATATAGGCCCCGTTCAAAACTTTCATGAGTGCATTTCTATGAGCTTCAGAGTTCAGCAAAAGTGACAACATGAATATTTTGGTAGGTTACTTATTTAGCTGATCCACAATATTGTATTCACAGTGTTTGATAAACTTAAGAAATTCTAGTGCTTCTTTCTCACTTATCGGTTCTTTGGTAACTTTTGAATCTGACCTTTTAGTTGCAGACTTAAGTGTTTGAAGATTCTGGCTAGCATCTTCTTGCTGAGCTTCATCCCTTAAGGCAGGTGGCGTATAACGCCTACCACTCCTAGTCAAGTGGCTTACCCTCGAAAGATTAATATTTAAGGCTAGTTGACTAAATTCCCTGATAATTAAGGTTTTACTCTCATAGTTCCAAAATAGCTTTGTTTTCTTAGTAAAGGAATGGAGATGATAGTTGAATAACCATTCTTAGTGCAGAAGAGGTAGGAACGGCTTAAGGACGTGGTCGATTATCATACAAGATTAGTGGTCTTTTGATGCCATGAAAGGGATTATCCTTATCCCCTTCTATGGCATTGATGGATGAAAGTGCATCTATGTGTTGATTAGTCGAAGTTTGTTTCTCATAATAAAATTTGATGCTACCTTCCTTCATCATTCTTTGGACCATCGCATGAAACTCTTTACACATTTGAAGGGTATGACTGTATACTATATGGAAATCATAAAAGTTTCCAACTCTTTCCTCTTTTTTCTCAACCCTATTAACTAATTTAGCCTTTAGCAGAATCTACCAAACTGTGCTTATTGGCATTTTGAGCTTTTTTAGATTTTTCATGATCTCGCAATCTTGGTCAACAATGAACCTTTCTAGGTCAACATCTACATAGGTTTGAGATTAACTGGCTCTTTTGTCGAATGTCGATTGTTATGTTGTTTTGACTTTTCTGTTCCTTTTGCCCATGTTTGATTCTCTTTTCAAAGCCTCATCCATCATCCCACAAAGTATAACTATGTTTGCAAAGCTTTTAAGGGTTTCTTTTACCACTTCTTCATAGCATGTTGACTATAGTGTGCCAATGAACCTGATGATCATTTCCTTCTCTATCAATAGTGGTTGAATTTAGGCAGCATTTTTCATCCACCTAAAAGCGTAATGCCTAAAGCTTTCATTTGGCCACTTCTCTATACTCATAAGAGAAAGGCAAATCTGGAATCCATCACCATTTACTTTCTCCTCTTTGATGATGTTAACGGATGGATAAGTTGGTTCATGACATTCCTTATAGAATTGTATCTCAAATCAGTCCATCATTCCTTGGACCATTTTTAAGAACAATGAACATTATCGTAAATCGTGCTCTTGAACACGTAGCAGTAAGAGAACTCTATGAATTCTTTTCTTGGGCTCACATCCCAACATCCCTAAATGTTTGCCACACTTTACTTATTGGCGTCTTAACCTCTCTGACATCTCATTTGATCTAATAGCCTTTCCCATCAATTATGGCATTTACCCTCGGTTTAGTGTGATTAGAAAGTGGGTTAGCCCTAACATTTGGTTTGAGCCTTTGCTCTATTTTGATTATGCCTCTTTTTAAGAGGCCTACACATTTCTCTTGAATAAGGTACAGTTCTTCATTGAGTGTCCGTATGCTCCAGCATGGTATTCATAATAAGCATTCACATTATACCAACTGGGGTATGGTGGGAATGTTAGGTCCAAAAATACTGGGGCAACCAATCGGCTGGCTAATAAGCGATTATAGATCTCTTTATATGACTATGGTAAAGGGTCAAAATGTTCTTTTTCTCGAGGTGCTTGATGATTACTTGGGGCTCTGGCATTGTTCGTGCTATGACGTTGCATGTTTAAAAGAGTGTTTTGAATAGGATTTGGTGTGAGGGTGACTGTTGGAGCAATCCTAGTAGAGTGAACTACTGGTGTCATTTGGTCAGGGCTAAAACCCATATACAACATACTTGGGGCATATACCACTTAAGTCTAGGCTAGATTTTAAAAAAACTTTGCAGTGCTGCGACTGATAGCGTTTACTTCTTTTTTCTTTCCTTTACTTATTGGTTTCTGAATTGACCTAGATGATTTTCCCATAGATATTTTCTTATTTTTAATGGCATTATCAATCATCTCCCCTAATATGACTGTATCAGCAAAATTCTTCATGGCATTTCCCACCAACTTCTCATAGTAAGGAGCTTTCAAAGTGTCGATGAACATAATTGTCATTTCTTTTTCAGTTAATAGAGGCTGAACCTGAATAGCCTCCTCCCTCCATCTTTGGGCGTACTACCTAAAACTCTTAGCGGCTTTCTTCTCCATGTTCATGAGGGAAAAATGATCTAGGGCCCTGTCAAATATGTGCTTATATTGGTTGAGGAATGCACGAGCCAGATCTGTCCATGTTTGAATTCTTATAGGGTCTAGCCCTATATACCATCGGAGAGCTGCCCCAGTTAAACTATCTTAGAAACAGTGGATTAGTAATTTTTCATTTTCCTCATACCCGGTCATCTTGCGATAATACATCCGAAGATGGATAGTGGGATCTGTGGTCCCATTATATTTTTCAAATTCTGGCACCTTGACTTTTTGCGAAATGATGAGACTATAGACTAGTCCTAGAGCCTTCGTGTCTACAATTCCAAATTTATCACTTCCCTCAATAGGTCAAAGACTTTTGTCTAGAGATTGGTATTTGTTTAAGTCTTCATCAATTTTTTAAGACCTTTTTACCCTTTCTTATTTTGCTTGTTCATCAAGATCTGGTACTATAGGTGCAGCAGGTGAAAAGCCTAGATAAATGAATGGTTGAGTCGACAAAATTCTTGCTCTGGGGGATGCTATTCATGCATATTAGTAGCTTCGGTACCATCATTCAAATTACTTTCGGGGTTGGTCAATCCTTTGCCAGCATCGATGGTGCTCATTTGTCCTTTATCCCTTAAAGCTTTGGACAATAGTTTTGTCAATTCTGCCATTTGAAATTGAAGTTCTTCATTCTTGCATGCTTCTTGAGATTCTCTATACATGAGTTCTAGTCAGTTAATGCGAGACTGATGATCATTCTCCATGGCTTTATGATGGGTATGAGTGTTGTAGTGATGGCAAGCTAAAGATCTCGTGTTTTAGGACACCTTTACTTTATATTATTGATGGATTAGACCCTTAGAATGTGTTATGACATGACATGAAGATGGATATGAATTCATGAAGCAGAAAAATAAATATGTTATTGATGCAAAATAGAAAAAGAGTAATTGTTATTGATGCAAATGCAAGAAGGACAATTAGATTAGGAAACAGCTCCACCAATAGCGCTTTTCATTAAAGCAATCAAAGTCTTGAATACATATGATTAGATTTGAAAATGTCTAGCATGATTACATTGTTTAATCACATGTTCTAGGAAATACAGTAGTTCTCATTCATGAGCTCTAATGGTAAGATGCAACATGCGAGAGATCGAGCTGCGTCCATCATATATTTGACCTTCAACTGAGCTACCTGAATTTGTTCAGTTAGATGGCGATGATGAGTCTGATAATTTTGGCATGCCTGATCAATTATTTGTTGTCGTTCTTGGCCCCATCGTTTTGAGGCCCGTATTAATCCATCTGCCTAGTTTTGGTGAGCTTGTAAGGGTTGCTCTAAGCCTTGAACCTTGACTGTTGTGCCTTATTCTCAACCTGATTCACTTTCAAATCTCAAACTCAAGCTTTTAACCTTACATTTCTCTTTTGATAAGTTAATGCGAGGGTTCGAGCTCTGACAAGCTTCTTTTTACTGCCTTTAGCTGCTTCTTTCCACTAATGTAGATTTTTTTGAGGGTGGCAATTTTTGTTCTCCACTCGATTGAAGCCCCACCTTGGTGTCGTGATTTTTTTGCTTTACTGATGACCACATAGTCTTTCCTTAGACTCTCAAGATCTTTTCGAGATGATTTCTCTCCTTATCAGCTCGTTATGCCTCACCTTCACGTAGATAAAGGTCTATCTCCAATTGACTCTTTTCCTCCTGTAGGCGAGCAATTTCCTTAGTAAGGGTTTTTTTCTTGTTCAAATTTTCGTCTAAGCAATTTGATTTTAGAAGGGAATTCTTCATCTATAGATACAATAGTGGACGGAGGAAGGTATCATTGATGTGACGTATCTTCCGTTCATTATACCTTAGGGTCATACTACTTCCTCTCCAGTGTCTTTCCATGCAATGAGTTTGTCTCCAAGCATAAAAGGCTAACTAAATTTTTAACTTATAATCTGGCTTGTCATATTCAAGGTCGCATGCCTCTAGGTCTTGAACAAAGGGGATAAATTGCCAACACAAAATTTATCAAAGGACTAGAATAGGTGCATAGCTGGTACTTCCCCATAACCTAATGAGTGGCACACAATTGTAACCCCCACATTTATACATGATGGTTTATGGCGAGAACCAAGCAACCTCCCATGTCACTTCATTCCTGTTGAGATTTAGAAATTTCTAGATCCATTGTTCCTCAGACATTTTATGAAGCCATTCTTTCTCGAGGACTTTAGAGATAAGACTGAAGTCAGGGAAGAAATTGTATGGCCTCTTCTTTTCTTT
>JAQSVH010007251.1:0-12186 GCA_029448705.1 Adansonia digitata | reverse complement strand
TTGATAAACTACATGTTGAGGTGTTTAGGATGTGTAAAAACCTTGTTTTTCTAAAAGGATCCACCATGGGCAAATCTTGGTTCACTTAATCAATAGATAAGTTAAGGTTTGGTTGTGTTTAATAAGTTCTCATATGAAAAACTTGGGGATATTAAATAAAATAGCTTGGTTTAAAGCTGATTGGGAACAAATAAAAATGTTTTTTATAGTGTAAAAACATGTTTTGATCAATTAAAAACTTGGTAAACCTTGATATGTGTCATTAGGTGATGTTTAAGTGAGTCAAATTGTGTTGTTTAATTTACCTAGTTGGTTTCAGCACACAAGTGAGTGGCATTGGTGTACCTCTCACTTATTAAGATTAACTAATACTGAAACAAAACGATAAAAGCAAAGACATTCACATGACTTTGAAGCATATTGCCAACATCAGAAAACATAGTTCTAGGTTAAGTTGCTCAAAGATCTTTCTTGTTCCCTCATATAGGAAATTCATAGACTCTATGTGGTCTCATTTGCAGATGTTCAAACATCATGAAATATGGAATAAAAAATTGATAAAATGCTTCATGATCACAAATAGTGTTAGAGTTATTGTTGTAGTCTAGCACCATAGTCTTATAAAAAAAGAAATATTTTGAATAGGTTATGGACCTTAGGAATTTTCGTTAGTATTTTTCCTATAATCCTCATTGATAGAGATGTATAATAGGCTTTTGAAATATTTGATTTCTTGATCGATCGAGTACAAAAAAAAATTAGAACATGAGCTATTTACATAGCTTTATTTTTGGACCTGATTAGTATTATGTATTGTTTTTTTTATAAGGATAACAATTTTTGTGTATTTGTTTTATATTTTTACATAAAATTTAGTGAATAAGCATTCAAAGCATGTATGGCTCATCCAATGGGTATTCCGAATGAAATGAGAAGAAAATTTGGAAAGTAGGTTGGTTGAACATGCTATGATAAGCAGTAGTGTCCAATTAAAAATTTTACATGATAGCCACAATGACTTTCTAACATTTTTTTAGTATTCTTAGGTTGAAGATTAGTGGGTTAGCATTCATGGAATTTGATTTAGTGATTTTATATGCTAGGAATAATCTAAGCTCAAAATGTCAAATTTATCCCCTTTTTCGGTTCTCTCTAAGTTTGATGTTCACTGTCTAAGGCATTTGGATGCCTCAAAATTAATTCCGAAAGTCATATTTAGTAAGTCAATAGTCTAGGAATGTCCTATAGAAGTCCTTAGTGGCTTACATCAAAGTTTCTAAGTTAAATTAAATAAAAGTTGATTTTTAATCTTGCTTTCAAAGTTGTAATTTCTTCAATTTAGTCTAAGTATACTATTTTTTGATTTCTTTTAAATAGAGTCAAACTTGATAAAAAAAATATTGAAAATGAAGTCAATTAGTGAATATTTTTGAAGCCAAATGATTTATGGAAATTTTCCTTTATAAATGATTTCTGCCCCAAATCAGTTGTAAATTCGAGCTGTTTTTGATAAGAGTTCTAGGATACCTTTTTTAGCGACATTTGTTTGATTTTAATCAACAAGAAAGAGGATTATGATTGAATGCATATGATTGAAATTGAGAAAAACAAATTTGGATATATGTGATTATAGTACTAATTATTAGGCACCACAAGAAGGATTGAGTTCTTGTAGTGTAACTAACTTTCGAGCCTGACTTATTAGATTTTTGGTATGCATAGACTATAAAATCATTTCTTTAGAGTTTAATGATTCTTTAATAAATGTTTTTAATATGTGACTGATCACACCTAGCCAAAAAGATCTATGGTAACTTCGTAACCCGATCACTCTTGTATTTTGGTAAGAAAAGTTCAGATGAGCAATTCGTCTGATTGGGTAGGGCCTATGATGATTCGAAGTGTTATCTACTCTAATATGTTAAGGTTCGTATCTCGATATATTATAACAACTTTTGGGTGACTCCGCTGGGGACATTAGAGAGTCTAGCCTCTAACTAGCCGTATATTATTTGATTTTTAATTTTGCTTGATTTTAGTCAGTGTTCAGTTATAATCCTCTCGATATTTATTGTTATGATTGTTTGATTGATTGAGTATTATGATATGTTATGTGTGCTAACCTTGTTACAACATTTAAATAAAATTTGATATTGTGCTTGCTAATAAAAATAGTTAAAATGATTGATATATATATATATATCTTGGATGATGAAATGACATCTAAGTTTGGAGCTTTTCTGGACACACATTGCACTAGCATATACATTAGGCTCTGTATTGGTAACTGTGTGGGGAGAGATATAGGACCTACTTTAAGATATATGGGGTTATTGATCAATCACATGATTAACAATCTGTTTGGTCGGCTAAAGTGCTTAGGATTTATTACCTTTGTTTTCAGGTTTGTTCGTATGAACATGAGCAATTTCCTTACCCGCATCAAACCTATTTTCCCAAGCCTATGATAGGCCTAGAATTGGGGTGCCTCAGCTGTCTTTATCAAGTAGAGGGAACGATTTAGGACCATGTGCCTTAAAGGTTGTCCTAAACATGCATATAATAAGCCATAGGAGCCATATTCAACTACCCATACCTAGAAGTCTAGAAGAACCCAAAGTTTAGGTATAATCGAGGAATGCTTCTAACCTTCTCGCTTATTTTTTTCAAGTCTAGATCTCAAGTGGTGTGGAATGGGCTTCATCACTCAAGATATTTATCATCCCATCAATATGAGTTTATACTTATATTAGTTATAACTAGCCATTTGGCTATTGTGCAGATGGCTAAAACATGTCCAAAAAATAAATTTAAGTTGACATGAACGAACACCTCAGAGCTTTGCATCATGAATGTTATAGTGTTGAGAACATTTGAACATGTCGCTATGTTGTTGAGTTGATGGCTAATGATGACAATATAAACATCATGATAGCTTGGTTTTGAGAAAAAATGTCCTAAAAGGGAATCGTTGCCCTAAATTAGGACATATATTGATGGGGCTAGTCTTTTAGAGTTCGGTATAAGATACATGCCCTAATGCTAAAATAAATGAGTCCCTTCAATTCCAGGAGGCTGCAAAGCCTACGAATGAAATTTTTTAGGCCATTTTGAATATTTGAATTACATGACTAATTTGTGATTTTGTTTGCTCTGTTTGTTTGTTTTGCATCTATTTTAGCATCAATATTAGTATAACCAAAGGCTATTGATATAAAAAGGGATAATGTCTATCCTAAGGGTCATTCAATATGGGAAAACATATGGCTTTGGTAGAGAAAAAATACTCTGCGATGAAGGTTGGTTGGAAAGGATCGAAAAACAACATGGGGATCTTTGAAAGCGAAGTATGTCTTGTCATTTTTAGTCTAAGTCAATATCAAATTCTAGTAGAATGACTTGTTAGATTTACGGTGTATATTGGATCAATAGGACAACACAGAGAAAGATTTGTTCACACAAAAGTATGGGAATATAGCATAATTGTCCAGGTCAAGGTAGATGAAAGGTTGCTCTGAGTTATAGCATAATTTTGGAATTCAAGGTACCAAATTCTTTACCTTTAATAAAAAAGATATTTTCTTGACAATTAAAGAGTACACTATTTTGTTCTAGCATGTTATTCCTAATCAAGGGTGCATTTGAGGAATCTAGTCCATTGACATTGAAACAACAGTTAGCTAGCACTATCAGTTCTTTTGAGTCTTAGATTAGGGCACATATGACCAGGAAAGGCCTAAGTGACTGTCTATCATGGTATAGGCTACGAGATTTAATGGACGATTGCTCGAATCTAGAAAAAAAAAGGAAAAAGGATATCTTTGCACTGGTTGTTTATAGATTAGTGGTATTCCTTATGACTCTAAGGCATATTAATGTATTAGTGGTCAATTTCTTTAATCAGTTAAGGTACAAGATCAACCTAGCTATGGTGATTCTAGTTGAGATAATATAGTTTTTAAACTTTTGTAAGGGAAAGTCTGGGAGCAGATTCCTCAGGTGTGCATCATTGCTAGATATAGGTATATAGTCACTTTTGGAAAGATGTAAAAGCTGATATTTAAATGTGTACGGTGTTGTTCTCACTTATTATCAAGTTCCTTGGGAAAGATTGGCCAAGGGATTATATAAAAAATCAGAGGGTATTGCTACTTTAAAATATAAAGAATGAAGATGTTAAATAGAGAGAATTATGGATGTTCTCTCGAATTATGCTATATTAATGCAATCATCAACATTGGGTACCCTTGCTAGGTATCTTAGGTTGTATTAGCTATGCTTCTTTGCTTGTTCAGAGGTAGTTTGAGTCTTGATAGTTCATTCTTCTGACTCATCATTTGGGAGAGTTTGATTTTGCCTATAGAGAAAGTGGCTATATAAAAAGAATATAAGCTATGGTTGATGAATAGAGAAAGACCTATCACATGCAATGGCTCGATATCGGGATGATATAACTCTAGCTTATGAGGTTTTGGAGAGATAAGTAGGTCAATGACATTGTTTAGCTTCTGAACGAGGCTGTGGTTCTTCCAGCATAAAAGTTAAGATTGAACTATTGAAGAAAAAATTTAAGTTAAAGCTAGAAGCACTCTAGTTAGAGATTGCTCAGTTAGAGGTTGAAAATATGCAATTAAAGTATGATCAAGCTGTATATGAGTGGAAATTGAAAAAAGTTAATAAGAGCAAGGATGATGTTAAGTGAGGTATGAAAAACTGCATTAGGACAACAAATGAGTCAGGCTTGCTCTGAAAAGTGTAGGGATTAACAAGTCATCCGAAGAAAAAAAGCATTAGGAGGTAGAATTAAACAATAAAGTGGACTTATGGAAAGACAAAGCCAAAAAAAGTGTAGAATAGGTAGTTAAGCTCTTGGCTGGCTTAATAGTAACCCTAAAGAAGAATGATTATTCTCTTGCTCGATTACAGGTTCAGAGTGACATCAAGGTGAAACTCGAATCTTGATTGGCACTTGATGTTCCTCTTAAGGAAGACAAGTAGAAATGGATCATTGTCCCAGTGGATGGATAGAACTAAAAAATGGTCTTATTTCTTGTTAAAGGTTGTAATTCAAATGGTTTTTGTATTGAGGGGATATGTGGACTCTTGATGCAATAACTAATTTTGATATTGACGGTAATTTTTTGTTGGAGCTATTACCTTAGCAAAGGCCTTTGATATGTTTGCATAATATTCATGTCATTGCATTCATATTAACTCATTCTTTTTGTATATAAGTGTACATTTGCATTCATGTCATAGCATGCATAGTAATCATGATATAAGATTCTAAATATGGTGTCATTCTTTAAGGGAAAAACAAACACAAGGAAAAGTGTGAAAGTGCCTATTTGGAGGAGATACAATACTTGTTTCTATCTTAGAAACATGGCGAATGATTCAGCAACTAGGATGGAAAAGATGAAAAAAGCAAAACAAATGATGATAAGGGGTCAAGAAGAACTTAGATTACAATTAGTTATCATGGAGTTGATAATGATTATTACCAAAGGTAAAAAATAAGAGTTAGCCTAGGGTTCTCAAATCGAAGATATTGATACTAAGGGAAACAACATATGGGCAGACAATGTCATACCTCCAGTTAAAGTGTTTCAAGCTTTACCTTCTGTTGGGTTTACCCTTATGGTGTATGTGCATCTTAAAGTTGTAATACCACTACTGATTGATAAAGGGTTGAATTCAAGGTTTGTTTTAGCAAATCCATTAGTTTTTAATCTTGATAAATCTACTGAGTTGGAGAGGCTTATGATAGAAGCATCTAAGTAGGCTACGAAAGAGCAAATATAGTTATAAGTGATAGAGAAAATATTAAAAGCCATAGAAATAATAGATAAATATGGAATGGTAGATGCTAAAGAACTAGGCTTGGTGTTTTGGTTGGTCATTCCTTTTAAGTTTAAGACACCAGATTTCAAGAAGTTTAATGGTACCAAATGTTTGTCTACCTATAATAGGACGTATTACCGCAAGATGGCAGGGTTGGTTGCTCGGTGGCATATAAGGTTGGGTAAAGCTAAGATTTAGACATGGTTAAACCTAGCTCGAGCTTTCTTAGATTAACAAAAACACATTACAGATTAGGCACTAGACAAGTTGTCATTGCAGAACATGGAAAAAATGTCTAATAAGAGTTTTAGACAGTATGCTCAAAGGTGCAAGGAAATGGTTGCATAGGTGATTCCTCCCATAATAGAGAAGGAGATCGCTATTATTTTCATTAATACTTTGAATGTCCCATTTTATGAGAGATTGGTTGGTAATGCCATAAAGAATTTAGCAAATATGGTGCTATCCACAAAAATGATTGAGAGCACCATTAAGAGTGGCAAGATGTCAAGTAAGGAGCTAACAAAAAGTAATGCCACAAAAATGATCAGGAAGTAAGAAGCTAACCTCAGTGAAAAAAAAAAGAAGTTAACGCTATTAGCATTGAAAACCATGCACCTATGAATCTTACACCCTACTATTCATACTACCTTACATTATCTAGGCCGAGTTTGAATTCTTACCTATTTACTCTCAAGCACGTATACACTACTACTTATATTTTGGTGTATATGCACCCAAAAAATGGTAATCAGAGTAGCCAGAATACCCAAAACACTGTGAATAACCCTAAACCTGAAAGACCAACATATAATAGACAACAAAATAGTCTAATCTCGATGACTTATCATGAATCATAGCTAAAGTTGCTTCAGGGACTATTGATAGCACCAATCTATGTTACACTTTTAAAGCTTCTTTACTCGAAAATGGTATGATGCCAATGCTACATGTGAGTGTCATAAAGGTGCATAGAGGCATTTGATAGAAAATTGTTTAGAATATAAAAGAAGGGTTTCAGGCTTTATTGATACTGGTAAGTTAAAGTTTGAGACCAGGTCAAGTCCTAATATTGTAAAAAACCCATTGCCTAATCATATTGAGCCTAAGGTGAATGTTATGATAGAAAATAAGGCACATAGGGTTAAGGTAAGGGTAAAAAGTGATGACTTCTCTAAAGGTGGTTAAGAAGCTTTGGTAAAATCAAAAATTGTTCCAGGAAAATCAATATTGGTGGAAAGTTCATGAAAGTATTGTGAGTTCCATGGTATAGATGAATATGAGTTGTAAAGGTGTGATGAAGTTTATGGACAATAAGAAGATAAAATTCTATGAGGAATTGCATGAGCCAATAATCAAATTAGAAGACATGGTTGGTAAAAGGTTTGCGATGGCTCTATATGGAGTCATCAATAGAGAAAAAGACGTCATGGCTATCAGTTTACTGATGCACCTTACATAAATCATGATAAGGAGATTCTTGATCCTTTCTTTCGGTTTGAGTTTGTGAATGCCATATTTGTAAGGAATGACTAATGATTATTTAGCCTCGTCTATCTCAGAGTACTAAGATGGGATTAAAAATGATTGTGGGAAAAGATTATCAACCTAGTAAAGGATTGGAAAGCATCTGCAAGGAATGACCAGAGTCTTGAAGGTGGCCAATCAGATTAGAAAGAACAAGTTAGGGTATAAAGTGAATGTTGCACAGAAGAAATGATTAGCTAAAAAAGTTAGAGATAAAAGAATAACTAGGAAGATGGGCGCTGAAAATAAATAGGACTTTTGCTTCTCTTAGGGACGTCTTTCATTCTGTGAGTTATCTGGACTTGGATAAGAGAGGCCATAAGGGAGAAGTCTTAGTTCTATTGACGGAGGCTTTCAAAAACATTAATCTTACTATTGGTGATCGAGCAAGAGATCTGGGAGCTGGGTATTCTCGTTACTTATGATCATCAGATTTAGGATGATGCCAAGATTTTTATAGCTTTTAGGCCTTTCTTTGAAAAATATTAAGAGCTCTACCCTAAATGTTAAGGCCTAACAACTTTTAAGGGTTTTCTATATTAGGCTCAGTTTATTAGTCATTATTAAATAGATAATAAGCAAGACGTATTTTCATATTCATTATATCTTCTTGATTGTGAATGCTTTATTTCTTGAATTGATTATCTTTTCTTGAATAAACCAATATTCTTGATGCCATGATATATCTTGATCTACAATGTCCTGATATATATGCACCTAAAGCCTCTATGCTTAAACCTTTCTCAAGTATCTTGACATAAGAGGTATAAAAAGATGGGCTGGCTTTTTAAGGATCTATGTTGATAAATCATTTCATGAGGATGAAGTGCACTATAATGAAACTTCTAAAGATTATGACTTTTTTTAGGATTTTGTGAGACTGATCCAGCAAGAAGATAGACGAATCATGCTTTATAAGGAATCTTTGGAGATAGTAAATTTAGGAATTGAAAATTGTAAAAGAGAAGTCAAAATTGGGACTATGATATCTTCATCCACTTGGAAAAAATTGATTGCCTTCTTGAAAGAGTTTAAGGATGTATTCATTTGGTCATATCAGGATATACCAAGATTGGATAAAGACATAGTAATGCAAAGGTTTTTGTTGAAACCAAGATGTAAACAAGTGCAATAAAAGTTTAGGAGAATTGAAGTGTGGACTTTAGGGTGAAAAAGAAAAATAAAGAAAAAAATAGAAAAAAATGAAAACTGAATACAACATCATATGACTAGGATACTTAGAATTATCTAAAGCTGTCAGTTGAAGAATGACTTTTCGGAACATGTAGTTGTGCTTCTGATGACAAATGGCATTTTTTCATTATCCTTGCTCAAGTATAGAAATTATTTCCCTTGCTTACTGCTTTTAAGCCAAATGACTTATTTCTTTCAATGAACGATGATCAAGGATCACATTTCACACTAAGGGGCAAGGGCAGAGAAAATCTCTTTGGAAAATATGAAAGTTGATGTCCCATTTTGCAGTTTTAGAAAAAGCCTAAAAAATTAAGGCAAAGTTAAAGTGGACCAAGTTTCCAAAATCTAGGCTTCCCTACATAAAAAAAAAAAGAAGGAAAGAAGTAAAGAAAAAAGTGAAAGCGAAAGCAAAAGCTCAAAAAGACCAAAACAAAAAAAAGAAAAGGGGAAATAAATAAGGAAATAAAGATAAAGTTTGGTCCAAGTAGAAGCGATGAAAGCCTTCATAGGAAGAAATGATCCTTGATCTTGTCACCTTTAAACCCTAAACCATGGCCTACAGTATGTTCCTAAAATAGTCCATTTCAATCAAATGTGACTATTTGAGCTAATAAGCCTATTCTTCGAGGTACGCACAAAAATCCTTGAATATAATGTTTAGGGCAAATGGACTCGAAATTGGGAAGGGCCTTATGTGGTGAAATGAGCTTTCTTTAGAGTTCAACCTTCGAAAATCTAGAACAAGCTTGGCAAATCCCGAGAAAGAGATCACCCTATCAAACTTGGTGAAGAACAAATGACTAAAATCGCGAAAATCGATCGCTAGATTAGTATTTTAAAATCATTACCTTTGCATCTTGCTGCATCACTCATACAACAAGTACAAACTCTTACGCATAGAAATCATGCCAGCAAAGAACTTCAGGTACAATTTCCTATTTGGGAAAAAACCTTGAAAGTTCCAAGTAAGAATTCTTGATCTCACAAGCTCGCAAATCAAAAAGCTACCTAGGAGAGGTACTTAAATTCACATCGTTAAGAGCATGTTATGTTACTTGATAGCTCTAGGCTCTAGCTTGTGCATTCAAAGGACAAAAATTATTTATGTTATAGAGTATTATATTTTTCCTTTAAAATTGTGTTTTCAAAGTCACCAGAATTGCACAGATTTAGAGTTCTAATGGCTTAAAGTAACCTAAATAATCATGGAGCATGCAATTTCAAAATTGGTAAATTTTTGTTTTAAATTATTTTCATCCAAAATAAAACTTATTTTGTTAAAAAATCATATGAATTTCAGTTTATTCATGTTAATGAATGTTTACATATGTAAAAAAAATTTTATTAAATTATCTGCATTTATAGAGTATTATATTCTTCCTTTGAAATTGTGTTCTTAAAGTCACCACAATTGCACAGATTTAGAGTTTTAATGGCTCAAAGTAACCTAAATGATCATGGAGCATGAAAATTTCAAAATTGGTAATTTTTCATTTTAAATTATTTTCATGCAAAATAAAACTTATTTAGTTAAAAATCATAGAAATTTCAATTTATTCATGTTAATGAATTTTTACATATAGAAATATTTTTTATTAAATTATCTGCATTTTGATTTTTTTTTCTTGTGGAAAGTTTAGTTGATTATTTACAAGATTACAAATATGAAATTTATTCAATTTCATGCTTAAATTTCTATCAAAATCCATAATTATTACTGATTTTATATTTTAATTCTTAATTTTATTTTTTTATGGTTTTCAACTTTTTGGTAACTTATAGAATAAAATCATTTTAATTTTGAAAAATATTTCAAAAAATAATTTTAATTAGTGAAAAAGATTGCCTTACCCTTGAAGTTCTAGAAAGTCCACCAGAAAATCATCATTATTTTGATAATTCATATGCTTGGATTTTGATTACATGTATTGTTGGATAAATAGGTTACAAATGGTTTTGAATGCTTTGCTCTTAGTTTTTGCTTAACCAAGTTCAGTTCAAGAACTTTGATATCCCTTTGATGTTTAAACACCCTAATAGTTAGTCTCATCTTTCTTATATTTTGTATATAATATATAATATATAATACAAAGTATATAATATATAATTTTTTATCCTTGTTTTGTTAAATAGGGTTAAATATGCAAAGTATATATTCTTCTTTAATATGAATTTACAATATGATTTTGTATTTTGATTTGATCTCCAAATGTGAATTTTGTTCAAATATATATGTATCTAATTCTTTACATCTAAATTGTTAATACATTTTAGTAAATAATATATGCTAAATATGCAAAGTATATATTATTCTTTAATATAAATTCATAATGTGATTTTGTAATTTTGATTTGATCTCCAAATATGATTTTTGTTCAAATATATACGTCTCTAATTATTTATCTATAATTGTTAATGCAATCTAGTAAATAAGATATGTGAATGCATCTTATTAAATAAGAGACTTAAAAGAAAATTGTATAAGACATGTTTTATGAAATACATGACTACTACTTTGAATAGTTGGGAAACTTGAAAACATGTTTTGTTATAATTTGTTTTCTAGTATGATAATGCTCTGACTTTGTTAATAAGGATTAAAAGTTGTTAATAAGGATTAAAAGTTGACTATGTTGACACATATTTTCTTAATAGAATTCAATTTTGCACTATGTCTTTGATTTCAAAGCAGTGGTTTTTGTTTGTTAGGTGTAACCATTTAGTTGCTTATAATATGCTTCAACTCACTACCATCGGAGTTAATTGTCATGTTTGTTCTGACTATGCCATATGGATTAAATGTGGTCTTAGTATATTACGGGAGAATAATGAAAATGAATAATCTGTGAAATTTTGCTTAGTTTTGTTATCTAAGAATTTGATTTAAAAATAAATATGTTTATTGAATATTAGATTATTCAATTTCATTTTTAATACCATTGATAATTTTGGCCTAAATGTTTTATAACACATTTAATCCAATTAAAGGGATGTTAATTACTTGTTGAGTATTCATACTTATTCTTTTCATTTTTTTTATTTTTTCAAATATTAATATATGCATTTTTGGAGTTTGGTTCAATGAGAGCACTTTTTTACAAGTTTAGCATCTGCCTTTAGTCTTTAGATATCTTGAATGAAAGTAATTTGATATTAGTTCTAGTGGATCTTTTAGTCAGCAAAATATTTTTGTATATTTTTTATTAAGGTGTATTATTGAATTTTTATGGGATAGGAGGTTTTGTAATTGTAATTTTGGAAACTTTTTGAGTTATGACTTTCGATTTAGTAAAATTTAAGTTGCCTTGCACTTTTTTAGGATTTATCTTATGAGTATAAGGCATTGTTACATCTTAAATCCTCGAATTTAGGGCATGACATTACAAACATACACATTTTAAAAGTTATTGATTGAATCCCACTAAAATACTTGTTAGTTTTAATGGAAAGATTGAACCAAGAGGGGGGTGAATTGGCTCAATAAAAACTTTCAAAAATCGAAGATGTAAACAAGATGAGGAGGAGAGAAAAATCACAAAGAATATATAGAGGTTCGGTCCTTTAATTCGGCACCTACGTCCTCTCTTCTTGGTATTTCCTTACCAAGGTGATTTCCAC